>JAXIVD010001130.1:60000-97500 GCA_036785275.1 Cancer borealis
TTTAGTGGTAAGGGAAATAGATAAAATGAAAAAGTTTCAATCACCAGGACCTGGTGATTGAAACTTTTTCATTTTATCTATTTCCCTTACCACTAAATCCCTAGTTACTTCAACATCTATTAGCATTTTGCTTTCCTCTCCTCTTAATATTTGCTCGCAAATCGGAACTATGTTTTTGTCTTCCTTAGTAAAAACACTTAAGAAATAATCATTAAGAACCTTACACATATCCTCCCCCAAACTTACTATCTCTTCCTGACCTATTTTCAACGGACAAACCAATTCCCTGCTTTTTGTCTTATATACTTGGAAAAATCCTTTAGGGTCAGTTTTAACCTGGCTAGCTACCTTAATTTGGTATTGTTTCTTTGCTTCTTAACTGACCTAGCTAATTCGATATACTGTTTCCTATAGTTCTCCTGTCCTGCCTTAACTTTTTTGTTTCTTTTTAGTCCTATTATAATTTGTTAATCATCCAATTTGGATCGTTCCTATGTGATCTTATCGCCCTATATGGAATATTTAGTTTCTGACCTGCAATCAAATGATCAAGGAAAAATGTATAAGCCTCCTCAGCCTTGACCTCACTGATTCCCCCTCTTGTAAAAACCTGATCTGATCTCCCTTCACCTGCTTCTTCCCCCTCTGAACCTGACCTCACCTCCCCTTCCCATCTAACGGACTCCAGCTAATCCCTTCCAGGTGTCTTCTTAATCTAAAGTTAGGCTGGGTTAGTTAGATTTTTTTTTTCGGAGATACTTACAGTTCGATTAGGTTAGGTTAAAAGACATCATGTTTCTTTATTAGCGTATATCACTATTTCGTCTTCCCCCACCCAAAACTCCTGATTTCCCACAGGTCTCCCAAGATCATTGGGGATGAGGGTTATGCATAACTTGAAAAAGAGGCATAATTTGAAAACTAGCCATTTGCGACGGAAAAGAGATGGAAAATTAATTAATTCACTACATGTATCGCAAGAAAAACATGAGGCACATTACAAAATCGTTGCATGAGTGAAACTGAAAATTGACCATTAATTTATCAAAAAACATCACGGAATACATTTGTGTAGAACAATATATATATATATATATATATATATATATATATATATATATATATATATATATATATATATATATATATATATATATATATATGTATATATATATATATATATATATATATATATATATATATATATATATATATATATGACTCTACATACTGCTAGTGAAATATTTAGAACACACGCGGTGTGCTCACATTTTTCGTCAAAATCAGATCCTTGAAATATTGGTAACCCATTTCGTTCACCTTTTTCGTTGCAATTCTGCGTGCTCTCGGTCCTCCCGTGTACTGACTTTAGGGAGACCAAATAAAGATACACCACTGTCCTTCTTGGAACGACTGTTGCAATTAATTACTGCACAATAAGGCATTCTTAAGCAATAAATTTAGCTAGATACAGGGCCGGATTAACCTATACGCCAAGTACGCCATGACACACACACTCACACACACACAAACACACACACAAAGAGAGAGAGAGAGAGAGAGAGAGAGAGAGAGAGAGAGAGAGAGAGAGAGAGAGAGAGAGAGAGAGAGAGAGAGAGAGAGAGAGAGAGAGAGAGAGAGAGAGAGAGAGAGAGAGAGAGAGAGAGAGAGAGAATGTGAATATAGTAGATAGGACGTTTGAACGGCAGGACACAGCAGAATTATGCTGGAGATGGTGTTAGAGACTACAGACGTCGCAAATCTTATTGTGGGTCTCTAGAGTCTAGAGTGAAGGAATAGCTATATACAAAGACTCAAAGCATTTTTTATTTTAATCAAAAACATAGTATCATCCCATTTTCTTATCCCGAGACTCGTTGTGACTATATATATATATATATATATATATATATATATATATATATATATATATATATATATATATATATATATATATATATATACCTGCTAGACTCTTCCCTCCCTTCCTCCCTCTATTCCTCCCTCCCTCTCCCTTGCTTAGCGCGTCTACGTAATTCTCAATTAAGTGTTTCCATTGTATTCGTCAAGGCGATGTGTGGTGCCATCCTCCGACTCGGGTCTTTTGTGGTCGTAGTTAGTGATTAATCTGATCGATGTAGATGTCTCCCACAGGTTCTGGCAGCATGCTAGACCCCGCCATCAGTTCCTAGTGCTGGTAACTCGGTGGGGATGCTCGTTTGACTGAAGAGGAAGGGGATGGTGTGTAGAACGCGGAGGGAAAGGAAGTAGGACCTGCGAGTGGTTTCCAGGACTCTAGTTGACTCTGGTTTTCCATCTGTTCAGTTGAATCCGCTTTGGTGTGGGGATCAAAGAATGGCGCGTGTACAGGTTTATTGTTTATCGAGGAATGAGTTTGGGGAACATGTGACCACGAGCTGATAAGTATGTCTGAGTGAGGGAGAAAAGACTTTAAATAGGGATCTTCTCTCGGATATGGATCAAAAGAGGTTGGAGCAAAGGAAATAGAGTCCCTGGGATGATGATAGCCAAATTTTCTATTTAAGTGAGAATGGAAGTGTGTCTGACGATGTGGAACAGGAGTATTAATAGGTGAAGACGGTGGCGATGATGATGTGCGAAATAGAGTACCGTGTGAAGGAAAAGCAGGAGGGCGGGGCTTCACTTTGATATCTATTGAGTATTTGTGGAGATCTGCATTATAGGAGGGTGGGAGTGGTTTTTCATACGCCAGCGGTGGTCTTTTCGGCGTATGGTCTATCGAAATCGGTACAGAAGGTGAAAAAGGCGTCTCGTAAAGACTACCATGGGTTTTGATGTCATTAGGGATAGTGGTGAGTCGTACGTCGGAAACCTTGCTGAAGGTAGGTGGGTTTGGTGTGTGTGCCGGAGGAGCTGGAGTCCTGACAAACTCTTCGTGGCCCACGGTATGATAGTTGAGGCTCTCGTTAGATGTGTAAGTCGCTGGTGTGCTGATTATCCTAGACGGATACTCAAAGTTACTAGGTTCCACGTTCGCAAAATTTGACTCTTGGAGGACATCGCTTGTCTTAGGGAATCTATAATCTTTTTGGCGCTCTTCTTCAGACTCTGGCAGCGTGGTCACGAATATAGACTTGTTGTGATTTTGACTGTAGAGAGATGCGGATGATAATTCCGTTGGTATAAAGATAGGCTTAGGTTTGAGGGTTGGTTTGTGTTCCTTATTGATAGTGGTGATGGTGAGACGTCGCGGTCGTTCAGTGTCTGAGGTCAGGTGGGTAAAGGGAGGTTTTGGCTCAGACAGAGACGTGACGATAGAAGTGGTGGTGGTGACGGAGGGTCCTGTCGAGACACCAAAGAAGGGATGATGAAGATTGTGGTCTTCTGGGTGGTGGTGCTTATGGTGATTTGAGTGAAAGGGAAGAATATGCGGCCTGGGTGTGGAGGTGGTGATGAAAGGAGGGGGGAATGGTGTGGGTTGTGGTGATGCGACCAAGTGGGGATGAGGGAAGAGCGGTGATCCTAGTGAGGTGATAACAGAAGGATGGGGGGTGATTTTAGGGTTGTGTGTGGTAAGGAAAGGATAACGAGGAGAAAACTTGGGTAGAGATGTGGCGATGAGAGAAGGGCGTGATGGGGGCTTAGGCGACACTTTTATTAAGTGAGGAGGGTGACGGAAATGTGTTGGTCCTTGAGAGGGGACGACAGAGGAATGGGATGGAGGAAAGAAAGGGGAGGAATTCGGGTGTGTTGTTGTTAGGGCAGCATGGTGAAGGGGAATTTTAGAATGCGAAGTTGCACCGACGTGAGGATGAGGGATAAGTTCAGGCTTAAAAGTGGGGGTAGTAGAATGTGGGAAGGGCTCAGGGGTGGTTGTAAGCGTTGGCAGGAAGGAAGGCAACTTGTGATGTGATGCAGCTAAGGTGGGTGGGTGATGAGGGAAAAAATCAGGCTTAAGTGTAGTGATGACGAGACGAGGGGAGTGTTTAGGATTGGTTGTAGTAATGGGAGGGAAGAAATGGGAAATTTTAGGATGTGTTGTGGTTATAGTAGGTGGATGAGGAGAGGGATTGTGTTGTGATTTAGTGATGATGTGTGGTTGAGGGAAGACCACAGGGCCCAGTGTGGGGTGGGTAGGATGAGGAGAGGGCTTAGAAGACACTGTAGTGCTAGAATATGGAAAAGGGAATAAGGTAGGCCTTGGCACCACTGTTGTGATGGAAGGAGAACTAAGAGGAGGATACTTATGCTGCTCATGGGGAAAAATGGGGAAGGGGGCCGAGATGGGGGTGGAACTGAATTCTGGACGTGGCAAGGGTGTAGAATTAGGTGATAGAGTGGGTTTAAGTTGCGGATGGACATGTGCTGGAGTCACATAATTTGGCTTTAGAGAAATGCCATGTGACGATGGTGGGTGGATAGGAAAAGGCTTCCCGTACTTTATGAGGTAAGCTGACTTGGGCTTAAAGAGTACCGCGTGAGGCATCACCAGCTTGTCCTTGATGTAAAAAGGTTTTAATGTATGATGAAATGGTTTGTGTACTTCATGAGGAGGCTTGATGGCAACGGCAGGCTTTGCTTCCCCAGTGTATACGACCTGGGGGAAGTAACCTTGCTCGTTGGCGATGTAAGTCACTGTCTGGAGACGGCCGTCGGGCAGCAGCACGAAGTAGCGGCCGTGTGTGTCCTGGCCGTGGCGGGTCTCGGAGTGCCCGTGCAGGCCACCATGCAGGGAGTCGCGCACTACGTACTCGAAGGCATAGTGGGGTACTGTCTGTGGGCGAGATGGTATTAGTTTATATGGTGACGGTAAGAAGGATATATGAGAGAAAGGGAAACTGGGAGTGGTCATTACTTCCTAAACTTGACTTTTTTTTTCTTTTGGATTTTTTCCCCCTTTATTTTGCCAGACCTTTGTACTCTTAGCCTTATATTAGTTTTAAAAGAAATAGATGATTCTCGTACCCTATTATAAAAGCTGTGCTCAGAATCCATCTTGGATTGCTGGTATAGATTAGCATTCCCATTGGCTCTCACTAAAACTATGGTAATGCTAAGCCAGTGTTTGTAACCCCAAAAATATTTAGTGGCAAAAAAATGCAAAATTTGTAGCCTATCATAAAAAAGACTGATGAATAAATTGTTGGTTAATGAATGCACTGCCGTCGTTGTCACTCAGTTGGCAATGTCGGCGGGTGAATTCATTGACCGTATTTATCTATTTTTATTTTTTGATAGACCAATTTCGTAATTACTACTGTCTATGTATTCTTAAAATAATGTAAAAGACTATAATTGCGAAAACAATAGTAATTACAATAACAAATCATGAAGTTGTGAACAAGTGGCAGTAGCCTATCAGCTGGATGAACAGACTATAGATTAGTGTCCTTATCAATAAATATATTTATTCACTACTACTGGCAGCGTGGCTATCAACTTCAGTTCTCCACTTTTTCAGTAAATTTTTCATACCTTACGTATATAAGTACATATATATGGTATTCGTGCGATTCAACATTCAAGTCACATGAAATGATCACTCAGTAACGAGGCAAACTTTCCCACCATGGTGGTTACATGAATCCTTAACTTAAAAAGAGAACTAATTAGCCACCTAGTAGTTACTGTGTGTGTATGTGTGTGTGTGTGTGTGTGTGTGTGTGTGTGTGTGTGTGTGTGTGTGTGTGTGTGTGTGTGTGTGTGTGTGTGTGTGCGTGCGTGCGTGCGTGCGTGCGTGTGTGTGTGTGTGTGTGTGTGTGTGTGTGTGAGTGTGAGTGTGTGTGTGTGTGTGTGTGTGTGTGTGCGTGCGTGCGTGCGTGCATTTGTGCGTGCGTGCGTGTGTGAATGTGATTGTAAGTTGTGTGTGTGTGTGTGTGTGTGTGTGTGTGAGAGAGAGAGAGAGAGAGAGAGAGAGAGAGAGAGAGAGAGAGAGAGAGAGAGAGAGAGAGAGAGAGAGAGAGAGAGAGAGAGAGAGAGAGAGAGAGAGAGAGAGAGAATTTCCAAACTAGCCTGGTGAAAGTCCGAAAACCAATACATGAATACTGTTTTTTGAAGGCTGTACGACACAGGTGTTAATGAGTCTCATCATTGACACGGAAGGTAACAGCACAAGAACGTGATCCAACGCGCTGCCTTGTTGAAAACCTCGCCCTCGTTACATCTCACCTCCCATCGCCTTTCCCAGGTCGCGCCACCACATGCGAGGATTGGTTGCATCATGCTCTGGGGGGTTCCCTACTGTAATTTGTTACGTTTGCATGTATACATGTATACGCTCCCAACAGCGGCGACGGTGGATTTTATTTAATCATGGTATTCAAAGTAAAAAAAACAGGTGAAGTTCATTGAACTTAGTTACGTGACTATTCATAAGAAAATGTGTCGTAGTGTTGGAAAGATATAACTTTTATGGTGCAAGATTTATACAGTTCAAATGAGATTTATGTTCAGAGATACTTTTTTCTTATATATAAGGTACGTCATCAGGATTTTTCTTCAAATGTAAAGTTCAGGTTCAGTATTTTAAAGTAACGCTATTATATGTAGAGTCAAATAACCAACTGTGATAAAGGGGAAACAAACGTTGATATTGATAGTAGTGTGACGGAACCCTGATCCAGATAATACTACTATTATTTGGATCATGATTTGAATTAAGTGTGAACTATACACCGACAAAGACGTTGTAATCCATAATTAAGTGAAGCTGTAGCTCATGGGTAGTATTAAAGATGGCGAAAGTGATTCACACGCAAAAAAAACTGTCTAGTTGGAAGATGAGAAGCGGTTTTCTATACAGTGAAATTCGCTATATCAAATTTACCCCAGTTATGAAGTGAAAGGTTGGAGGCTTAGCGTAACTAGTACTGTGGCCGAGGAGCGGAACTGCAATTATGACAGAGTATTGCGGGGAGAAACGTAATCTGTCATGAAAATAACTGATGACAATACAAATGGTAATAATGATGATAACGATAAATAATAATAACAATAATATTAACTAATAATAATAATAGAAATAATAGTAAAAATAATGATAATACTGATAATAATTTATATTATTATTTTTTATATACCACGCCTTTTTTACTATTTCGGGTGTGGCATAGCTCTTTGAGGAAGCACCTAATACATACACACACAGAGACTCACACATCACGAAAATAGGATTACACAAACACAAACACTTGGCTGACTCCTTTACATATTTTTTGCTAAATTTTTATTATTATCATTATTAGTTATTATTATTACTATTATTTTTGTTATTATTATTATTATTATTATTATTATTATTATTATTGTTATTGTGATTATGATTATTATTATTATTATATGTAATATTTATTATTATTATTATTATTATTATTATTATTATTATTATTATTATTATTGTTAATACTATTATAAGTATTATTATTATTATTATTATTATTATTATTATTATTATTGTTATTATTATTGATATTAGTATTAGTATTATTGGTATTATTATTATAACAATAACAACACTAAAAGTAATATATCTATGTATGTAGTACCAGGCTGTTATCCCCCTAAAGGGAGGTAGTCAAGACAAGGCACGCCAAGGTTCGTGGAGACATTACTCTCTCCTTCCCTTGTGCGCCTTGTCTTTTTCTAGCAGAGTATACAAAGAAGGGGCTTCCCAGATCCCTCGCACCGTCCCTTTTTTCGCTTTATACGAACCGCAAGGATTACGGATGTAGAATTCTTAGCTCCCACCACAGGACAAGTAATAATAATAGTAACAATAATGATAATAATGATCATGATAATATTATTAATAATAATTATTGTATTTATTATTGTTATTATCATTGTTATTATTATTATTATTATTATTATTATTATTATTATTATTATTATTATTACATAATTATTACATAATTTTTAGCAAGATACTCGTACGTACACATACAACTGTAATTAGGTAGGTTGAGCTGTGTATCATGTACCGCCCTGAACTCAAGGCCCGCCAGACTAGGGACGTTTCGGGTGTTCAAATTATTACATACTGATGATGATGTCATAATGGGTGTATGTGTGTAGGAAACTGAGAGCGTACCACCCCTGAATCCACGTGCACCACAGTGAGGCAAGTGAAAGCACCGTTCCCTCCCGGTTTGCATATTTGTGACAATCTCTTAAGAAGTGTTTACATGAGAAACAAATACTCGGAGAACTGTTGGTCTAAAATGAGGGTATTTGCTGAACTTCTTACTACTAGTAGTAAATTACGTGTGGGTGATCAAAGATAGAATAGAGCAAGGCTCCTCCATGCCCACCTCCTTTCAGCAATGATACGGCAGGAAACGATAAGAAGGGGACACCATGTACCCTGTAGAAAACAAGGACATGAAAAATTTATAATAGGGAATGAAAACAGACAGATACTCTACTAGACTCCTACTAGTGTTGTTGATTTTAAGGGGTATTAAATCTAGTATAATAATCCGTGTATTGCTACACTTCGTATATACAACATGAGATAAACAGATAAACGCTACCAAAAGCCAAACTCAACAATTAATTACTCAAAATTATATTTCTAGAAAACATATATCTAATCGGGACTTGAAAATTGTTTATGGTTTTCAAGCCAACTACTGAAACTGGGAGTCTGTTCTAGTGACCAACTTTTCCAATACTGTAGAATGCCTTACGTGCATCTATGTTACATCGTTGTCCTTTAAATTTCTTTTACTTTATGCTATTGGCGAACCGGCCAAGGGATATAAAAAAATAAATAAAAAAGTCCATTTGTGATTGCCGGTTCCCTAAAGAAGAAAAAGTAATAAAAAAAGAAGGGCAAATTAATGTTGCAAGTGTCTTGATACTCCTCTCTTAATGGAGACATTACTCTCCCCTCCTCCTCTACTCTTTGTCTTTTCGTAGAAGAGTACACAGAGGAGGGGATTCCAAGACCCTTCGCTCCGTCCCTTTTCTCACCTTTTATGAACCGCAGGGATTATGATGGTACAATTTTTGTAATCCCACCACAATTTTGTATCGTCTGTGAATATTGTTATTTTGACAGAAAATAATTATATAGACCATTTACATATATTATGAAGAGTTTGGGTCCTAGTGTTGACCCTTGAGGCACACAATAGTTACTTACATTCAGGAGAGAGTACGGTGGCCAGACTTTTTTTTTTTTTTTTTTTTTTTTTTTTTTTTTCTCTATCAAATGGGTTTATTTTTCATTTGATAACCATTAATATAAGCATCATTGTATAAGGGTTTTATCAAAATCGGACAAACGCTAAAGGAAGTATAACTTTTTTTTCCATTTAAAGCATACGAAATTAACAATGCTCTAATTATTTCCAAACTACAAGTTATTATTCAAAATTCTCTTAAACTAATAAAATACGATATTTTTCGAGTAGAATGTCCCAGCACATTAAATTTAATCCCACCAATAAACTCAAAAATGAACATCCGAAATTGACCAAATTTGCAAATTAGCGACTTCCATCAACAATGAATTACAAAAAAAAATTGCAGCAAATTATCCCATGAAAATTTCCCTGGTTAAACCTGTCGAGTACACATAGTTTGTTATATCAGGTAAACATAAACAAAAGATCTGCAATACAGCCAAAGTCATTGGCCGCTCAATTCGAAAAACAACTTTTCAGCAGAGTCGATTTTGCCTGCACATCACACTATACTCGCCTCACTGTAAGGTGGTGAAAATCCCCCCCGCCCCCCCCACACCCCTGTTTAGGGTAGAGCTACGCTGAGCCTGTCAGTCACTTGCTTCTGATGGGTTGACGGAGTTTAGGACAAATTTGGAGATATAGAAATACCTCCATAACCCATTTCATGTCTTTAAATATTACCTATATTGTATTTTGAGTCATCCATCCTTCCTTCATCTTGAATGACTGTTCTATCACCTGTGATGAAAAATAAGTCATATAAACTAAGAGCATATAGTGAATATGGTGGAGGCAAAACTGACACCTGAGACATAGCTGATAATGACCTGAACGCTCTCTCTCTCTCTCTCTCTCTCTCTCTCTCTCTCTCTCTCTCTCTCTCTCTATATATATATATATATATATATATATATATATATATATATATATATCTGTGTGTGTGTGTGTGTGCGCGCGCGCGCGTGTTATTCACTGTCACAGTCTGCTGCTGGTCTCTCTCGAGACAGCCGGCCGTCCCCCTATGGAAAGAGCTCAGAGCTCATAGTGACAAATCTTTGGGTTGGACCGAGACCACTCACACACAACACACCGGGACAACGAGGTCACAACCCCTCGACTTACATCCCGTACCTACTCACTGCTAGGTGAACAGAGGCTACACGTGAAAGGAGACTCGTCCAAATATTCTCCGTCCGCCCAGGGGATCGAACCCTGGCCCCTCGGTTGTGAGCCGAGTGCGCTAACCACTACGTTAGCGGACCGTGTGTGTGTGTGTGTGTGTGTGTGTGTGTGTGTGTGTGTGTGTGTGTGTGTGTGTGTGTGTGTGTGTGTGTGTGCCCCCCCATGCCCCCATGTGGAAAAAGATGAGGGGCGCAATGCCTTACCCTATCCCCACACCCAGCCTTGCTGTGTTTATCTCAGAAGCTTTTGCTGATGATATTGTTCTAATGAGCAAATAGACGGATGAATCACAGCAGATGCTGTTGGAGTTGCATAGAGAAAGTCAGAGAGTGAGTTGAAGATGGATATGAAGAAAACTAATTTCATGTTCAGCAATTTCTTACCAGATCATGAGATTAAAGAAGACGAGGAAGCCATTGAATATGTCCAGGGATGCCTTTAATTAGGAAAAAATTAGTGCAAATCCAGATCATGAAAAATAAATTAAAAAAAAGAATGGGGAGGGGATGTAGTGTTTCGCTAAACCACACATAACACAATGTTATGAAAAGTAATCTCCCACTATCACTTACGAGAAAGGTATATAATCAGTATGGATCAGAAACCTGCAGTCTAACGAAAGCCTTGAAACAAAAACTTGAAATTGCTCAAGGGGGAATAGAGAGAATAATGCTTGGCATAACATGGAGAGATAGACGGAGATCATCATGGATTAGGGAGCAGACCAGAAAGAATGGGCGTGACATTATATGCGCCGAAGAGATGATAGATGGACTGTCAGAATAACAAAATGACAACCCAGGAATGGCAGAAGAATGAACATTCAGAGCAATAGATGGAGAAATGAGATAGGAAGTTTTGCTGGAGTTACCTGTAATAGACAGGCAGCTGAAAGAGATGAGTGGAGAAGGTTGGGGAAGGCGTTTGTCCTGCAGAGAACTCGGAGAGGTTGATAATGATGATTTCGTGTGCTAGCAAATTTTGTAATCAACTTTTTGTGTGGAACCTTATCGAATGCTATTTGGAAGTCCTGATAGATTACATAAAATTGTATCTGGACATCCCACTTCACGTACACATCAATGAAGAAATCTAATGATCTATCACTACGAAATCCCTGCGAGTGTTTCTTGGTCAAATGACGTTAGACTCGTCTGATTGTAATTATAAATTTATTTTTGTTAAGGTCTTTATGTTCGCCTTTTTCATGCACGAGGTATTTTGTCTTGAGCTGATGATTCTATGAATAGTAACTGTCTTTTACATTTATGTGGATGGAATTTTAAAAAAATATATACACGAACACTATGTGTTTATTTTTTCGATTATGGTAGGCATTTTTTCATTAAAACCAAAATTTTTTAGCTGATCAGAAACTATAATATTCGTTTGTAAAAACATTACAGCACGTTCGGTTAAGAATAGAAACTATGCATGCCCTTGCTGATTTATTTATTGTCGTCATTTAAAAGAGTGCCAATGTTATTAAAAAAAAAAAAAAAAAAATTTTCTTTACTTCGTATGTAACTGAAAAAAAGCTATTGGGTTTTTCTTTACCTTGTGGTAATTTTTTACTTCTTATTACTTTTCCGCATGTTGTTTAAAGATTAAGATGACTATTTAGATCACTATTGATCTGCGTTGATTTATATAATTTTCAATAAACAACGTTATACATTAATCGATCCTTCGCGGTTTGTATGGAGTGTCATTCCTTACGATGGATTTAAGTTTAGTATCGTACATTTCTTCTTTAGAACCATCATCTAGTAATTGATTCCAGTTAACCAATTCCAGCTCTTTTTATGCTTGCTAAGTAAACCTTTGTATGATAAAGTACAGAAGCTACTTTTTTTTTGGGGGGGGAGGGACGCGGTTGGGGGTTTGAAAAATCAGTAATTTCATGATCGCTGTTTGCTAGAGGTTCGGCAACTTCGCAAGTAAATGTAAAGTCAGAATTGTTTGGAAATACTAAATCTAGAATATTATTGCCTAGAGTAGGAGTAGGAGTAGAGAAGGCTTTCATTGCTTCATAGTGGAATCAAGCATATGATTTTTTTCTCTATACAAGAATATAATTAATTCAAAGAGGTGAGCATACGAGAGACAAGTCAAACCTACCTTAGGTACCAAATGTGGCGGTGCTGCGTCGTATTGATAGAGGGAGCTGGTGAGGTGCTCATTTGTCAATGGTGGTTGAGGCAGTTCGGTGTAATAAACTTCCTCAGTATGAGATGCGGCGGACTCTAGAATTTCTTCTTCTAGCATCGGGAGTGAGTGGTTGGTGCTCTCAAGGAAGTGAAGCTTTGGGGGAGAGGCGTATTGGGTTGTGTTGTGCTCTATTGACACCGTGAAATTCTGCTCCTGACTGGCAGGACGCACTGAAGATTTATTGATGAAGCTGACAGGAGATTCAAAGGTGATGGATGAGTTTTTTTCTGGCGTAGATGTGGTTTTGTTTGATATTTCGTCATAAAGTGAAAATGTACTCTTCCTTGATGCATTTTTTACTGCTATCTCCGGTAGGACAGAATTAAGCGGAAAACTGTAAAGTAACGTTGGAGGTGCTGATTCTGACTCAAGCAGGTACTGAGATGGAACGGTCATTGACTGCTGCACGTCACTTTTGTTGGAGGCTTGCTGCACATCCCTATCAGCTGCTAGAAGTATTTTATACATCTCCGGCCCAGACTTCGAGGCGGAGTTGATATCTACGATCAGTTGTCTGAAATACTGTAGCACCTCAGGTCTGGGCTTCGGACTTTCACTCAACTTTGTATTTTTTGCAGGAAACGTGGCGTTGGGCTCCTCCAGACCACTTTCCGAGAGAGGAGCATCACTTCCAGGCCGAACTGATACATAATTAGTGTGTTTCTCGTGTGCAGAAGTAAAGCTTTCTGAAAGCGCCTCTTCTGTGTACTCTTCAGACAACATTTTGTGGTCATCTACGGCCACGTCCTCTTCATATTCCACGTGGGCAGAGGAAAATTGGTTGATGGCGTGAGTGGAGGAAGAATCTACATTTTCTTTCACCAGTATAATAGGAAGTGTATAATTGTGATGCTTAACTGTGATGATGTCGTGGGCAAGACTCGCAGGCATGATTGGTGGCGTGGTCACAGGAGCTGGCCAACTCGTCACTTCAGACGTACACAGTGCCACCATCATCGCCGCCGTCGCCCATAGCGGGACTCTCTGAGGGTAAGCAACACAAAAGATATTAACGTTATTATTTGTTAAGGTAGGTTTATCGTATATATGCAGAACTTTTCCATTCCATATATGTATGTATGTATGTAGTTCTCTCTCTCTCTCTCTCTCTCTCTCTCTCTCTCTCTCTCTCTCTCTCTCTCTCTCTCTCTCTCTCTCTCTCTCTCTCTCTCTCTCTCTCTCTCTCTCTCTCTCTCTCTCATTAAGTCACTCATAAAAAATGGAGTTTATTGTTCATGATAGGCAGCAAAACAATGTGTTGTCATATTTGGCAGCCATTACTGGGTCACGAAGAGAGAGCTCTACCATGCACTCGGAACAACACACTATTTACGTTTCTTTCGTCAACACAGGTTTTTGACGATCATTTGAGTGAAACAAAGAATTCAACTAATTATCACCCTATGTTCGATGTCTGTATGAAAGGTTGGACGCTCAACATCACGGTAATCACGTTGGAGGGAGTTATGAAGGGGAAAATAAATGGTGTCACAAGACTTGCGACACCTTCCTTGTTCTTTTAGAATGTCAGTACCGACCACGAAAATTCAATTGGATAAAGATCCTTCAGCTGGATAAACCAAGTTGTCAGAAACAAGAGACTGATGCCACAGTGTGAAAACAAGAAAGGTACTCTCCAACATAACGTTCCGCACCGCAGCCTGTTATTCACGCTCGTGTGGGCGTGGCTAGTCGCGTACATACATAGAGAAATGTGATGTAATCAAACTGGGTTAATCATACTGAATTAGCGGAATAGATGACTTGATTGGCTGCGTATGGGCTGATACAATACATTCACTGTCGGGTTGATGCTCCCACCTACCCGTCCCTTCACTGCTACCTTTCACAACAAGCCTCGCCTTCCCGTGGTGTGTGTGTGTGTGTGTCGTGCTGGTCTGTCAGTGCTGCTTGTTCCTGTTTGGCTGTTATTTTTGTGGGTGCTGCTATTGTTATTGTTGTGGTTGTTGATGTTGTAATCGTTGTGTTTTTGCAGTTATTGTTCTTGTCACTAGTTTTGTTATTATTGTACTTGCTCTTGTATTATTTCATTATTAGTCGTAGTAATAGTAGTAGTAGAAGTAGTTGATTTATAAATACTATTATCATTATCATCATCATAATTGTTACGTATTTCTTCTTTCTAAGGTGATACTTTGCATTTACGAGAAAAGCAAGATTGTATAACAAATATTTAGAAATAATTAGGGACAGCAACACCAAAATATGATAATAATAATAATGCTAATCATATAATAATAATAATAATAATAATATTAATAGTATTAATGATAGTAATAATTATAGTAGTGGTATTAATAATGATAATAGTAATAATAATAGTATTAATGATGATAATAATAGTAATGATGATGATAACAGAAGGAATAACATTAGTATAACAATAGTATTGACTAATAGTAGTAGAGAAGTAGTACTGCAGCATGAAGTTCTCTGTTATATATGTTAATCAATAAGAAGTAAGCGTCACAATGACTTAATACGTTATCGGTGCAAGCACATTAGAATGCCGTCATTTGTTATTTCATTAGCGAAGTTGTGTGTTATAATTAAAGAGATCGAGCAAACTCATCGGTGTCAGTCTGTCTCGGTGTGTTATGCCACCCTTCAATCCAACAATTAATCTTGTCGTCCACATCAACACTAATACGAAGGTATAATTGCTTATATTAAATTATATTCGTTTTCGTGTAACACTGTTTGTAGCATTCATGTTTGTGTCACACCATGATGCACTAACGACACATTGCACACCACACATACACAGATAAGGTATAAACTCGCAGCTTCAATATAAAAGAGTGTCCCACCTCCGTCCAATGCATGGTCCCGGCTGAGGCTGCCCGACACAGTGGGTGCGGGCGCTATATACACCAGCGTTATGGTGTAGCGGGTGTCACGCCGCTGGTGATGACAGGAGCGGCGGTGAGGAGACGGGAATATTATGCGGCATGCATGCGTTAACGTGTGTGGGTGGGGTTGGGATGAGAGAGAGAGAGAGAGAGAGAGAGAGAGAGAGAGAGAGAGAGAGAGAGAGAGAGAGAGAGAGAGAGAGAGAGAGAGAGAGAGAGAGAGAGAGAGAGAGAGAGAGAGAGAGAGAGACGTGCATGCAAAGGGTCATTGCAAACATAACTCCCGATGCTTTTAATATGGTCAAACGAGAGATATCAAAGTGAAGTGACGCAGCGATGGAGAACAATACGGCAGATACGTGATGCCACATCCGCTCTCATCATTCCCTCCCCGAGTTCAAATGAAAAGATCCCCAAACACCCCAACTAAGGAACCGTCATTAGTAGTGTTTTAAATCTTTAGCGATGCTGGAGAGGAACGCGGAAGGCGTGTGTGTGCGTGTATGAATGTTACGGGTGCTCAGCGGGAAGATGAATAATAGCGTGTCAGTTTTCTTATGGTCGCTCTGTCATGACTAAGCATTAGCAGTATGAAGTCTGTTTTGCAAGCTTAGATTTAGTGATTATTATTTATACATTTTTGTCTATCATCTGACTGCAATACCAGTGACGGGTTTGTCAAAAATGGGCGCCTGAAGCAGAGCGTACAATGATGCTACACCCCGGTCATGCAAGTGACTCTGAAAAATGTTCAAAGTGCTGGAGTGAAGCGCATAAATTAGATTTGAATCAGTGTACATAGCTATCATTTTCTTATTAACTTGCTAATTTATTTACTAATTTATTTGTGTATTTCCACTTGCTTCTGTCTTGCTCGTCATTTATTTTAAGTAAATCAGGATGTTTCAGGCATCTTTATAATTGCACATTCTGTAAAGGTGTAAATCCCTGCAAAAAATTGATACTGACTACTTCTGACATTGCCAAAATTGCTTGTGTCGTGACTTATTGCGGCGTATGTTACTGGTATTACGTAAACGCTGTGTAGAGATGATTCGTTATAAAACATCTGAATGATTTAGTAGCTTATATGGTTTACACACACTCACTGTTGATAAATTAAGCAACATGCCGCTTCAATACATCATTATTCTTCGCCAATAGCAACTTTATCATTATATCATTATCATCATCGTCGCTAATAGTAACTGGCAGACATATTCTCTCTCTCTCTCTCTCTCTCTCTCTCTCTCTCTCTCTCTCTCTCTCTCTCTCTCTCTCTCTCTCTCTCTCTCTCTCTCTCTCTCTCTCTCTCTCTCTCTCTCTCTCTCTCTCTCTCTCTCTCTCTCTTTCTCCCCAATATATTCATCATTCAGTAGTTCGTGTATTCCAGTTATTCGGTCTGATCCGAGTAGCGTCGTTGTAATTTTATTTCGCAGAAGAAATATACGAGTTATAGGTCGAGAAGGGAAAGCTTGTGTAGCAAGCAAGACCAGTACATTGTAATTATAAAAGAAAAATGTCGGTTTGCAGGAGGCAGTTGCCGTCATGTAGTGCAGAGCGTGTAGAATGGTGGACTGGGATCCCTTCACCAAGGACTCACAGAGGCAAGGCATGCTTGGTGCAGAAAAGTAATGGCCCAGTACAGGTGGTTTACCCTTTACTAATATAAATAATCGGTAAAGGTTATTTCATATTTATTTATTCATTCACATATTTTTATTTGATGAAGTATTCTTAATATTCAAACCACTAAAAAGCATAGCACTGTTGAGACATGTGGTAGACAGTTCAGATTGGTAACATCAAGTAATTGAACAAAGCTGTTAATTGATCGTAAAAATTAGTAAAGCATTATTAAATTTCATCGGGGCAGGGTGCCACTTGTCGGGACAATAACGCTTCCCCTGCAACATTATCAAAGCTGTATTTCCTCTGGTATTTGGCTTATAGATAGTCACATTTATCTGACAATAACCCCATAGAAATAAATATATGAAATCCATATGATTTGATCAGCTGCCTTTACCAAGCAACAGACAAGTGTATTGGCGTTCATCATTCGTCCATCATTCACAAACGATTAAGGTCTGCAAGGTTATCAAGTAACAGTGTTGTGAAGGAGATCAAGTAAGGGTATCAGAAGAAACTTGTATGGGCCGAGGCTGACAATGCAAGGATGAAACAAACCACAACTCCACCAGTCACCGCAGCAAACATTTACTAGTAATGGATTATAATGTCCTGTACTCTATGCATTCCTTGTGCCTCTATTTGTCTATTTATTGACTCTTCATCGTAAACATTATTTACGCCTGTCACATTAGTTCGTTTCCTTAGTATATAAGGAAAAAAACATGCGAATTTTTAATTTTTTTTTTTATTTTAATTTTAATTTTTATTTTATGTGAACAGGTTTTCTTAAATAATGTGAAACTGCTACATATTGAAGTTCGTAGTTTATTGGCTAAACAGTGAGACCTGGTACGCGGAAACGATGGAGATAATTCACAAGATAGATAATGTTTCTCAGTGTTTGGCTTTCCTGCAGTGTGAAGAGGAAGAGAAGGAGAAAGGGAGAAAGGACTTGAGGGAGGAGAGGGATGAAGGCGGCGCGTGCACAAATCCAAAGTTGGAAAGCGAAAGTGAAAGTTCGGTGCTCATTCATATATATATATATATATATATATATATATATATATATATATATATATATATATATATATATATATATATATATATATATATGAGAGAGAGAGAGAGAGAGAGAGATATTACATGTCATTCTATATTGTTTTGCATTCATATTTCAGATAACTATCAAGAATGTGACAATTACTAGCTCACATCTGCTATTGAGGATACTGAGAGCTATTCTAACTCTGATGAAGGAGATGAAGGTGTAGTCAAGAGAAAGAGGAAACGTGCCTGGAAGATCCTTCCATAGGACTTCATTAGTAGCCAAGACTTGAAATGTAAGTGGGCAAAGACTAATTATCTACAGGAAGTGCTGCTTTCCTTGCTTTTATCTGTTCACAGTTAGGGCTGCCAGATCATTCTATATGTTTCCCTGAAAATTATGTGAAATGAAACTATTAAAATACGTTTGATATGAAAGGCTCATTGACACGCTATCACCTTCACTCACTGTGTAATACTCTACTTTCAATTACCATAAAACACTTTGAAACCTGGATAAGGCTGCATTATTTACAAGTACCCAGTATTAATTTTACTAAACAAATGTTGTTTTAGTGTTACAGGAAGATACTCCAGCCAAGCTACAGAAGGAACGGTCATCCCAAACTCAGAACCATGCTCCAGCCCCGCCTCCAGTACTGACTCCAGTACAAAATGTGGTGCCGGCATCATCTCCATCTCAAAAGTCTTCCCCATCCAGAAGCACTCATACAACTTTTGCATTGCTAAGGACAAGCTCTTCTGAATATTCTTCCAGAAGCAGCTCAGATTCAAGAAGGCGAGATTCTCTTAAGTAAGTTATTCTCTTATATTTTCTAATTAACCCTCACTGAGATTATGTACCAATAAAAGGTGCATATTAACTAGATATTATGGTCGTGAAAATATTAGTTAAAAGGTGCAATATATGAAATTTTATTGCAAAATGAACTAGATTTACATGACTTTTCAATGTGTCAGATCCATGTCTTTTCCACCTGAATTATGCAAGTTGTGTCCACTGGGTAGGATCGATTTTTATAAACATTTACATACCTCATGTACATGAATTTATGTTAGATCACTTATCTTCGTCAGGCCTGTGTGAAATATGCTCAGTGGAGTAGGAATAACTGCATTATTTCCCTTCGTAAAGACGTGACAACGTTAAATTTAGAATAGAGGCCATACCTTTGTCATCACTGATTAGTTTATCATTATCATTCCACCTGTTTCCGTATTCATGCTCGATATTATTGCTTCCCTTTGTCTTCTCATTCATTAAACGTTCAAAGTGACTTTTCCATATTTCTTTCACCTCTTCATTACAGTTACACAAACTCCATCTCTTAACTTCCAAATTAAAAAAAATTTTCGTTAAACTTCTTACTCAGCTTTACTCTAAACTCTGTATCTACTTTCCTTTTACTCACTTTCACTAACTCCTTAACTTCTTATTCCAATATTTCTACTCAGTTCTCCTTCTCACTCTCATCTCCTCTACCATATGCCTTTGCAGCATATTTTTATATGCTCTCCTTTATCTCATCTATCCACCATGCATTTCCTTTCCTCTGAAGACTCAGAGGTCTATACCCAACTACTTCTGTTGATACTACAGTTAATTCATCTTTGAACATCCTTAATATCTCACTAACTTTTGTATGGAGTAGGCAGTAGACACCTGCCGCCCGGTGGAATACTCCAGGAGAGATACTTACGGGGATGTAAGTGGTGCTGCAGACTTAGTGATTTCCTGTGTCCTCTCTTCCCAGTTCCCTTTGTGTCTCACTTACACAAGAGAGCAACTGCAGCCTGCCCTCTAAAGACAACTTCTACTGCTACTTACATAACACTACAGGCACCTTACACTATTACACCCTTCAACTCAATTTCACATAATTTTCATATAATGGCCTCACCACGTCCAGCCTCGGAGTCCCATCTGGGGAGGGGACCACAAATATCTCCAGGTCGGATTGCCCCTCTGATGACGACCTTGGGTATCTTGACACTTTCTCTAATACTTTTTCTATTGATTTCTGCAACATTCGTGGCCTTAAATCTAATTTCCAATCTGTGGAACACCATCTCTCCTCCAATAAACCTCATCTTCTTTTCCCAACTAAAACAAAATTGTCTGTGGCTGCTGACAGCAGCCCCTTCTCTGTTCCCTCCTACTTTCTCTATCCTCATTTTCAATTCAAAACTGGCTGTTGCATATATGTACGTAACGACATTACGCTCTCGTACCCATTATCTTGATTCTTCAAAATTGTCTACCATCTGGCTAAGACCTCAATGTCACTCTCTAACTAAATACATCTGTGCTGTATATCTTGCACCTAATTCCTCTGATTATGTAAAATTCTTTGACTATTTCCAAAGTGGAGTACATCCTGTCTCACTTTCCTTATGCTGTGATCTCCATTTTAAAGGATTTCAAGGTTCACCACCAGCTTTGGCTTTCATCCTCTTGCACAAGCCTTCAACTTTGCTATCCTTCATGACCTAGAGCAGCTGATGCAGTTCCCTACCCGTATCTTTGACCGCCTTGGAGACGCCCAACATTCTTGATCTTTTCCTAATTTCCAATCCTTCAGCTTACTCTGTTAAATTTTCCTCTCCATTTCCGTTACCTGTTCTATCACTCCATTGTGGCCTCGGGACCTGTATAAGTGATGGTGCTTCTGGCATTTCAACTCTGCTAAGTGGGAGGACCTAAGGCAGTACTATTCTGATTTTCCTTGGGATAATTATTGCTTCCATGTTAAATCCTTCTCTTTGTGCCAAGCATATAACAGAGGTGATTATCTCTGGCATGGAGCTATACATTCATCATACTTTCTCTAATACTAAAGCTAAAAAGCCCTGGTTTAACTCTGCTTGTTCTTGTGCTGCCAAAGATAGAGATGCAGCTCACAAACAGTACCGTAGCCATCCATCTGCCCAACATGCCATCATACCCTTTATATTTCTGCCCGTAATCATGCCAAATCTATTCTCCAACTTACTAAAAACTCTTTCATCCATAGAAAATGTCAAAATCTTTCCAATTCTAACTCTTCTCATGATTTTTGGCATCTAGCCAATAATATCTCCAACAATTTAATTCATCTTTCCCTCCTTTACTTCAACCAGATGGCTCCACAGCTGTCTCTTCTTTCTCTAAAGCTGAACTCTTCGCTCAAGCCTTTGCTACCAACTCTACTTTGGATGATACTGGGCATATTCCTCCTATTCCTCCACCCTCTGACTACTTCAACCCTAAAATTAAAATTCTTCAATATGACGTTTTCCATGTCCTCTCTGAACTTGATTCTCGGAAGGCTTACGGTCCGGATGGAGTCCCTCCTGTTGTTCTCAAAAACTGTGCTTCCGAGTTCGCTCCCTGCCTGGTCAAATTGTTTTGTCTGTCTCTCTCTATTTCTATCTATCTTTCTTGCTGAAAGTTTGCTCACATTCAACCTGTCCCTAAAAACGGTGACCGCTCCAATCCTTCAAACTACCGCCCTATAGCTTTGATTTCCTGCCTTTCTAAAAAGCCTTTGAGTCTGTCCTTAACAAGAAGATAATGAGGCATCTATCAGCTCACAACCTTTTCTCTGATTGCCAGTATGGTTTCCGGAAAGGTCGGTCTACTGGTGATCTTGCTTTTCTAATTGAATCTTGGTCATCCTCTTTTAGGGACTTCAATGAAATCTTTGCTGTCAGCCTTGACATATTGAAAGCCTTCGATAGAGTCTGGCATAATCTTTAATTTCTAAACTACCCTCCTATAAATTCTATCCTTCTCTCTGTACCTTCATCTCCAGTTTCCTTTCTGACTGTTCTATTGCTGCTATAGTGGACGGTCACTGTTCTTCTAAAACTATCAACAGTGGTGTTCCTCAGGGTTCTGTCCTATCACCCACTCTCAGATGTATTATTCATCAATGATCTAAAACTGACTCAATGCCTTAACCACTCCTATGCTGATGACACCACCTTGCATTTTCCAACGTCATACACCAGACGCTGTACAAGGCTAAAGCAAAGGATAGAATAGGACCTCTTAAAGAAATGGATGGCAGCTTGATAGAAAATGGCGAGGAAATTAGTAAGGAATTAAATAAATACTTCTTGTCCGTATTTTCTCAGGAAGAGTTGGATGGGGAACTGGAGCCAGTACAGATCTTTAGGGGACAAGGGATTGATAAATTAAATGACATAGTCATAAGTAGAGAACTAATTAGCAGGGAAATATATAGACTTAAGAAGATGAAATGTCCAGGGCCGGACGACATTTTTCCAAGGATTCTTAAGGATTGTAGAGAACTCATTGAACCCATTGTGATGATTTTCAGAAAATCCCTAGACACAGGAGTAGTTCCCAGATTATGGAAGCAGGCAAATGTAGTTGCTATATTCAAGAAAGGAGATAAGGCAGAAAGTAGTAACTACTGCCCAATTAGTTTAACATCAGTGGTAGGTAAGATGTTAGAAGCTTTCATAGCAAAGGCAATTAGAAAACATTTAGATGCCCAATTAGTTTAACATCAGTGGTAGATAAGATGTTAGAAGCTTTCATAGCAAAGGCAATTAGAAAACATTTAGATGAACACAAGCTAATTAGACATAGTCAACATGGTTTTAGTAGGAGGAAGTCCTGCCTGACAAATCTATTATCTTTCTATAGGAAAGTATTTGAAACCATAGATAAGGCTGATTGAGCAAAGCAGTGTATTGAGGTGGTTTGGACACATGAAAAGAAAGGAAGATGACTGGTTGGGGAAGAGAATAGTAGGGTTTGATGGTGTAAGGTTGAGAGGAAGGCTATGAATGGGATGGATGTAGTGTGAAAAATGTTAAATGAAAGAAGAATATCTATGGAGCAAAGGATGATTGTATGTGATTGAAATTAATGGAGAAAAGTGGTGAATGAATGAGAAATCATACAGCGTTGATGACCCGTGGAGGAGGTTTCTGAGCATCTAGTGTTACCCTTGGATTAGATTAGGTGTCGAGAGGGAGAGGGCATGAGTTAATTATGAAGTAGCAGGAGTAAATCTTAGGACCCTTTAGGGGATACAATCTCAACCTTCGGCCCCATTTGTGTGATACTGCCGGTTAGATTGCACTTCTCTTCTCCTCTGAGGTGTTGGGGTTAAGTTAAGTAAGAGGAGTGTGTCTGTGTGTATGCAAGCCTTGTCTTGGCTGCTTTCCACTAGGATAATAACAGCCTGGTATATAGCTAGATAGATAAACAACATAAGAGCAAGAAAACTACTAGTATAACAGATTCATATTTGTTTATATTTTGCCTTACAACTTAACAATCTATCCCAATTACATGTTCAACGTTTACTGTTTTTTTTCTTTGGTTTTGCTGGCCTTGGCTTCATCCCTGGCTTTCCTGATCTAGACTTTTTCCTTTCATTTTTCTTCTCTGACTTAGTGTCTTTCTTAAGCCTCTTGTCCACCAGTTTATAAGGACCTTTAGTGCCCTTCGGCTTTTTGCCACCATGCCTCTTCTTCATGACAACATAGGATGTCTCTTTCTTCTTAATCGGAGTCATGGCTTTCTTATACAATCTGAAAAGAAGAAAAGAATGTTAACAACCCTCTTTATAGTTAGAAGAGGTAAGATCAAATATACATATAAATTTTAATAGTCACAAGTTTCAAGGGATGATATGCAACACCAAGCTATTTGATGTAAGTGGGTGTCATTTGAGAGAATGCTAGGTGTAATATCTTTTTAGGAGTATGTTTTCTGTCTGCCTGACACTTCCAATGAAATCTATGTTTAATGCATTGCTCCCTTTCGAAAGTTTGAGGATGGTCACAACATACATTGCAGTCATCTCTCTTCTCTGAATTCTTTCTCTTTATTGATAGTGGGATATTACTTTTCATAACATTGTATTGTCTACCAAAAGCACTTCATCCGCCTGTTTTCCTGGGTGGGGATAGAAGATCATTGTTGGCAGTCTACCAGATAATATACAATCTCACTGTCTTCTGCCAACACTCAGAACTGAGACTTGTGTACCCAATTAAATGTTTTGCTGTGGTCTTAAAGAAGCAGTCAACAAAATGCTTGGTAGAGATAATATAATCAAGGGGAAACCTGCGGTCAGATGGGCATATAACTCTACTATTTAAATGCTGAATTCAATAAGGTTTGCATTGAATATCACCATCAAAATCTGCACATCAACAAGATGTGTGTGTTTAAACTTACAAGCTATAATACTGATAACATAAATACTTACTTCTTCACTTCCTGAGCCTTTTCCCTCTCGGTTATATCTGCATTGTTGATCACGTTGTCAGCCTTCTTGCGAGCTTTGTCCATGCGCCTCTTAACTCTACGCTTCTTACGGGCCTTTGCCTCCACTACCTTCTTGATGGTACGTGCATTGACATCCTTGTTACGGTCACGATACATCCTCAGATCAGCCTGTAGAGAGAGTGAAGAGAACATAATATAATTCTACTGAGCTGCAGATTCTGAGATGTGTTATGGAAAATTAACAAAGTGATTAAAATTAAAAAAGAGTAATAAGGTTCCCTTGTAGTGTACTGTTAGTGAACTTGCTTGCAAACCTTTGGACACTGACAAGCAAAGTCAGGATAGGTATGTGTTGTCTAATTTTCATTCTCCCTTACAGACTGACCAGTAAATTGAGTATCACAGTAAATCTGGTGAAAGTAAACTATTGTCATTGAGTCATGCCAGCCATTTATATGTCAGTATTGCATTCCAGTCTACAAGGGGAAGGATAGTAGAATTTAATATGGGAATTATAAAGGTAAGAGTCTTTAAAGTAAAGCTGGGAAGTTAAAATAAAAATTATGATTAAACAGGTGCAGATCACAAAAAGTAGAATCAGCAAAGAGCAGGACGGGTTCAGAAAAGCTAGGAGATATGTGGATGAGATCTATTCACTAAGGATGGTAGTTTAAAAGATGTTAAGTTAGTTAGTTAATGCAAAAATGATCAAGCGCCAAACATCTAAGGTCATATGGCGCTGTTAATTTAAGAAGTAGACAGTATAGTAGAGGTGATAGTAAGGCATATTATAGGGAGAGAAAGCAATTAGTTAGTCAAATGAAGGATGTGTATTTGTAGGAAGGATATTATGTTAGCGGAGTTAATTTCTGTGGGTTAGGTTGCGGAGACCATGGACATTCCAGTGGAGAGTAATGGGATTAGGAGAGGTAGAGGGATCAGAAGTAGGAGTTATAGATGTAAGGGCAGTATCTGGGCAGGAGGGATTTTGGATTAAGGAATTATGTAACAGGAATTCACGAGACTCCAGGAGGTAAAGGATAGTCAAGAAGAGATTTTCTAGTAGATGTAGCTGTGAGGGTGGGAGGTGAAGAGTGGGAAAGTGGTGATGGGGAAGGAGGAGAGGAAGATGGGAGAGGAGTAGGAGTAGGGGAGGGGGTATAGGAGTGGAAGGAAGATTATTGGGTGGTTGATGGACTTTTGCTGAAACATAGAGAATGTTCTCGGAGGTGGTTTGTGGTGGGGTAGAGGATGAAAGGTTCTGCTATGAAGGCTTCAATGTCAGAGATGGTCTCATAAGGAGATGAGAGAGTGGGAGTAAAAATTTTCTTGGCTGGAGGCTGTAGGGAAACAGTTTCAGTAATTAAAGAGGAAGTAGAATCAGTAGAAGGTTTTGGAGGAGAAGCACAGGAGTGACACTTGGTGTTTGGTACTCGAGTACTACATGGATGGGAGGCTAAGGTTTGAAGTTGAAGGAGTAGAGGTTGGGGTATCTGAGTTTAGGAGAGAAAAATTATTATTCACTGGCACTGAAGTAACAGGGTGGGTGAGAGAAGTGGAGGAGGTAATCGTGCTAGGTGAAGGAATAAGAGGAGTGGGAGAGAAAGAAGAAGGATGGGATGTAGTAGGAGGAAAGTTAGTGTTAGTCATGGTCTGTGGGGTGTTAATGGAGAGAGAGGAACCTGTTGGAAGCCACAGAGACTGGCTTCTTATCTAGCTTCTTTGAGTGTTAAGCCATGTTTGAAGCGGAGGGCAGCAACCTCTGATTCAAATTTGAAACAAAGTAGCCTCGAAAGAAGACATTATGTTCTTGAGTACAGTTTGCACAGATGTGTATTGTTGAAGGGCAGTTTATACGGGTATGGCCAGGTGAGGCACAGAGGGAGCAGCATGCAGTGGATCTACAGTATTTTGCTGGATGTCCAAATCTCCAGCAGTTTTGGCACTGATGTGGGAGGGGGGAATGTAAAGTTAAACCTTATAGAAGGCTTCATCTATGTATACATTGTCTGGAAAATCTTGTCTTTTGAATGCAATTCTTGCAATATTTAGTAGATGTTTGCGACGGCCACGAGGATTAATGGTAAGGCAGGACACATGAGTGATATCATGTTGGTCTGCAATCAGTTCAGAAAGGTCAGGGGAACAGTCAGACCAACTAATGCCGTCTGGGCAGATTTCATTGGGAATGAGAGCAGTACCAGTACGAGTGCTGAGTTGAGTATCAGGGGACACTGGGATTGGTTTCCCATCAAGGTCTTTTAGAGTGAGCTTCAGATTCAGAGACAACAATGACTAAGCGAAATTTGTCAGGTCGTGTGTGGAAGGTTACCCTTCCCACCTGTCTTTGGATGCATTTCTGAAATTGGAAAGTATTTTTTGAGTATGGAGCATGAGCAGGGATATGGAAGTATTTGTTCCATCGGCGAGGACCAAAGAGGCTGGATAAAGGAAGGTGATTAGTGGGTAGTGGATGGGCGTGGGCATGGGTGAGAGGAGGAGGGAACAGTCTGAGTTATAGAAGAGGAAGAGGTCAGGGTGGAGAGTTGGTGAGTGGTTTTACTTTTTGGCAGTATATATGGTTCAAAGGTGGTTATACTGGAGGAAGATACATATGTACAAGTAGGGGTTGGTGTTGGTGTTTGAGAAATAGGTAAAAGAGGTGAGGTGAGGTGGATGAGACGCAGGAATTGACAAGTGGATGGTTTTTCAAAGCCGTGGTCAGAGGTGTGTCCTTGTCAAAGCCAGGGAAGTCGTGGGGGATATAACTGGTCTGCTCCCCATAACCATAACCATAACATGGAGAGTAAGGGCAATGAAAAAGGGATTGTATACTGTGCCCATGGCACCCTCAGGCTGTTCATGACTGAACTTTATGTTAGCCTTTCATCCTCTTAGCACGACTCTTACACTTCAGGAAAAAAAGGAATAATAAGAGGTTAAGAAGAAAAGATAGATGAAACAAGGGGAAGCAAAGCTAGAAAGAGAAAAAAAGGCCAAGCGAAAATTGGCTGGACCAGAGACTTAAGTCTGAAGCTTCACAACATTAGACCTCAATCTGTGGTCCCGAAGCCCCTCCACAATGGCAATGGGCTTGGAAGCAGAGGGGTAAAAGATGTTAATGAAAGGGTAGAAAGCATATGACAACTAAATGGACACTAATGTAGGATATATAGGAGATGTATGATGTGTAAATAGAGAAACAAGTGAAAGTTTTGAAATACAATATGGAGTGAGATAGGAATGCGTGATATCCCTATACGTACTTGTTTAATGGAAGGTGTAGTGATGAAAGCAAAGGTTGGTGATGATGGAATGTAAATGGTGGTAAATGGTTGTTCAATATTGTTGATGATTGTCAAATCATGATTATAACAAAAGCAGGTTGATGTGTTTAGGTATCTAGAGTCGAAACATTGCTGAGATGGAAGAACCACCCGAAATGACAAACACGAATCAGAGAGTTGTGGGGGACCAATATAAGTGTGGTAGTGCAGGGTGAAAGGAGTGAAAAATTCTAGTTTCTTGCTCCTTTTTCTTGCTTCAAGCGCACATAATTTGAATTTTGCATAATTCCAACAGCAATAACAGTATTGTAAATAGCGAGGATTAACCAAGTGCAGTTTGACTGTAAATGTACAAAGAAGTAACTTGAGTGTTGGAAAAAGTAAAACATTGAATTCTGTTTGCTGATGATACATTCATGATTACAGGAATAGGTGAATATCAACAATATGAGGTGATAGTGTTTGAGAGGAGTAAAAGTGAAGTAATTGATTTTGGTTGCCTATATAGATTAAGAATTGAATGTCTAAAACATTGTGAAATTAGGCTGAATTTAGAAAAGGATGGATGTAACTCAATCTAATTATCTTGGCTTGATCCTGTGTAAAAAGGGAAGCACAGAAGCTGAGACAAGAGAAACAGAGGAAAGTGATTGGATCCCTAAGGCACATGATGAATTGTAATTGTAATGTGGGAGGGGTAAATGTGCCAGGCAACAAAGGCCATATGGCACTATTGGGGTAGTAGGGTTGGGTAGCATGGCTAGGTGGTGGGGGAGGGTCGGGTAGGGGGTTAGATCAGATGAAGGACGTTGACGGCACGGAGAGACATGATCAGTAGGGAATAAGACTTGGAATGGGGGTAGCTGAGGGAGGAGCGTTCGCAGGAGGTAAAGGATTGGGGTCCATATCCATAAGAAGCAAGGAAGAAGGAAGAGGGTTAGGAGCGGGCGAGGTAGGGGGAGAGGGAGAAGGTTGAGAGAGGAGATCGGTACGGGAGTAGCCAGGTGGTAGGGGAAGAGAGAGGAGAGATCTGGCAGCAGAGGAAGGAGGAGGAGGGGCAGACGAAGGGGATTGCAATAAAGAACAGGCGGGGTAAGACGAAGGGGGGAGGGGAGAGTAAAGCGGGGAAGGGGGAGAGGGCAGAGCGCCGGGGGGAGAAGGGGGCTGGAGGAGGGTTCGGGAAGGAGACAGCAGAGGAAGAAGGTGGTGGAGGGGGAGTCAGGGTAGGAGGGAGGTGCTTGGGAGGGGGGTCAACAAAAGCCACGACCTGGATAGGAGAGGCCGGGAGGGAAGGGGGCAAGGAGGTAGGAGGGGAGGACAAGGGAGCCGCGTTCTTTATAAACGCAACGATGGCATCAAGAGTATCACCCTCAGAAACAGCAGGAGAGGAAGGTGCAGGGCGAATCTTTTTAGAGAGGTGGAGAGGGGGCGAAGAGATCAAGCCGGGAGCGGGAGAGGGGGTTGGTGGGAGAGGGAAGACCAAAGCTTCAGAGTGGTGTTGTCGTTTGGTAGAGTGGGAGCACTGGGGGCGTGGAGAGGGAGGGACAGGAGTACAGGCGGTGGTGGAGGTAGGAGTATCAGGGTCAAGGACAGCAAAAGAATTAGAGCAGGAGATGGAGGATGGAGGGGGTGAGGGGGAGAAGGAAGAGGAAGGAGGTAGAGGAGAGGGATGGGTGGAAGGAGGGATAGGGATAGGAAGGGGGACCGAGGACCGGAGCAGGAAGAAGAGGACATGGCTGGAGAGTGAGAGGCAGAGACATGGCGAGGAGAGGGGGTGAAGCCTAGGCGATGGGCTTCCTGATGTGCCTCGCGTAATGTGAGACCGCCACGGAAGTGAATATCAGCGACCTCAGCCTCAAACTTATAAGCTGGGCAGCCGCGGTAGAGAGCATTATGAGGGCCACCACACTTGCAGCAGTACCAGGTAGTAGCAGGGCATTGATCGCGGGTGTGGGTAAAGCCACACAAAGGGCAGTGGAGAGCGGAGCGGCAGTGTTTTTCCGGGTGTCCAAAGCACCAACAGTTTCGGCACTGGCGAGGTGGAGGAACATAAGGCCGGACGGGGAGCATGACGCCCCCAACGTAGACATGAGTAGGGAGTTTCTGGCGCTTAAAGGATATCCGAGCTACATTGGTGGGATATTTCTGGCGACCCCAGGGGGACAAGGTATAGCAGCTGACGTTGACAGCGTCATACTCACTGAGTAGGTCCAGAAGGTCAGTATGACAATCTGACCAGACCTTGTCGTCAATAGGGCAGTCTTGTGGGGAGATGGAAACAGTGCCAGTGCACGTGTTGAGATGGTCGTCAGGGGTCGCACAGAACGGATCACCGGATGGGGCCAACAAGTTGGCCATGGCCTGAGACTGAGTCTCAGACTCCACACGTACCAGGTAAGAACGGTCAGGTCGGGTCTGAAAGTGGACCTTGCCCACTTGTTCCTGTAAGCAGCGTTGATAGAGGAGGGTATTCTTAGCGAAGGGAGCGGAGGGGGGGATAGTAAAGAAACGATCCCAGCGGGCAGGGGCAAAAAAGAGGTCATAGGCAGAGGGGCGAGGCGCGCCATGAGAGGAACCTGTCCGGGGCTCTGCCGTCGTCTTCCTAGAGGAAGAGGGGACATAAGGAGCTAAGGTAGTAATAGAGAATGATGTAGATGTGATGGGGAGGGAGGCTGGAGGAGTGGTAGGAGAGGGAGAGAGAGTCAGGACAGTGGTAGACACAGGGGAGGGAAGAGGGGCAGTAGAAAGGGCGCTGGAAATAGGGACGGTAGAAGAAGGAACAGGGGGCAGGTGAGATGAGGAGACTACAGGGGTGCGAATAGAGGCCATGGTAGTGGTAGAGAAGGATGAGGACTGGACCCTGGGGGAGGCGGGATGGTGGTAGCAGGAGGGAGAGAAGACGCAGGAGGTGGGGCATAGGATGGAGTAGCATGAGAAGCTGTGGAGAGGGCAAGAGTACAAGGGAGAGTAGGGGGAGTAGAAGGTGATATAGTAGTAGGGGTCTGAGGAACAGGCAGAGAAGTCGAGGCCAGGTCCATTGGGCAGGCAGAGGCGTCAAGGAGGGGGCGACCAGCAGCAGAGGCCTCGAGGGACTGGTCGGGTACCACTCGAGGGGGGCAAAGTGAATTTTTGATATCCATAAACTGATATGAATTGTAAGAATGTCATTGGGGATCACGGGTAAACCGCCTACCGGATCGGCAAAAGGAGCCGAGCGCTGCCGCCGGGGACGGGGTACCTCGTCCCCCACAGGACTACCCGGTTTAAAAGGCAGCCCTTGTGGCATTGAAAGTTTGCTCCGCAGCAGTGAGCAAAGACCCCAGCCTCGATGCCTACCAGCCCAGGCACCCTCCAGCCAACACAGGACGGCCCACGACGGGCGATCCCCCTGGCGGGCGGCACCGGTGACCCACACCAGCCTACGGTCGGGATCATCTTGTCCGCCCTGACGGACACACAAGCTCCCCCACCACGTTAAGGTAGATCTCATGGGGAGGAGGGGGGGGCACATGATGAAGAAGAGGATGATTAGCATGAAAGAAAGGGAAGGTGGAAACTGCATGATGGAATGATTATAATGACAATCACTTATTCAAGCGAGACGTTGATCAAAGATCAATACAGTAGCAATGAGTTACCTGAGAGAGGTGAAAGAAGACTGAATGGTGAAAGTGTGTATGACAAATTTGGTATATGTATTAGAGGTGAAGGAATAAAACTTGGAATGATTGAGGTCAAATGCAGAACTAAGATGGTGGAGGAAATGTAAGGACATAAATAAATGGAATTTCTGCTATGGCCATCCCACTCTGGGAGTTCTTAGGAAGAAGTGTCAAATATAGATAGATACTGTATTTATTGGTGTTGAAGATCCATCAGCATAAAAAATGTACCCAATTTCGATTTGCCACATTTTGGGAGAAAAAAACTTGACAACTTTCCCAGTCACTCACCGGATCTACTATCACTGGCACAGAGTTGAACTTCTTTTCATCCTTCTGAAACCAATCAGGGAGGTCATCCTCATCACCATTCATGTACCTGCAACAAAACTTAGTCAACATCACACAAATATTGTCCTTTGTACACAACTATTCCCACACCCCAGCCCCTAAATCTGCTGGTTTGGCTGCAAGGTTTGCTAATGGACTTTTGGCCATGCACAGAATGCTTGTGGATACAATCCTTTATAACATTTATGTACTTTGCTACACTTTCTCATGTGTTATATAAATTCACCTTTTACAATACCTTGTAAAGATTATTAGGTAATTTGTGTGTTAAGATTTTATGTAGCCCCAAATACTTCCTCTTACAATTGCGTAAATTGTTGCTATTGATTTAATCTTACTATTTATTTGCTTGTTCTCTGTGCTGTTCTTTATTTTTTTATTTTATTACATGGGATATTTTGAGAGCTAAAGGTGACATCCTTGAATGTCACTTATCCCAAAGCTCAACCCAAGATTTGGAAGACCCATCTTGTCTTCACCCGACCTGGGATTTGAACCCAGAACATCTTGGTTGTGAACGAACATGCTAGCCACTACACCATCGGGCCGCTGGTAATTACCCATTCTCTCCCTGTGTATTTTGTTGTTAAAGGCAAATTTTCTACTTAACACTTGCGCAAAAATTTTACCTTAAAAATTCAGACGTGATTTACGATACCCAGTATTCAGACACTACCAGACCCATTTTAATTATAATCCATATACCTGTCTGACCCTTTTTATGATTTTAATCCTTGTCTTGACAGACCTCATTACTATCTTACTAGACTTAGCATTAATCTATGTACCTGCTTCTGACCCTTTTCTCACTAATTGTATTTATCTGACTGTTCACCAAGTGTTTAGTTAACCTACAACAAAGAAGTCACCTAAATGCAATGTATGTGAAGGGCATTTCTTTTCAGAATCATTAGCATGTTGTCTGTCTTGTCTTGTAGATAGAACACGGCAAACTGAAGAAAAACTTTCATGTTTTGCAGGAGTTTGTCAAATCAATCATCGTAGTTTTACCACCCACTTCCCCCCCATGGGATCTACCTTGACGTGGTGGGGAGGCTTGTATGTCCGTCAGGACCAACAAGATGATCCCGACCGTAGGCTGGTGTGGGTCACCGGTGCCGCCCGCCAGGGGGATCGCCCGTCGTGTGTTGGCTGGAGAGTGCCTGGGCCGGTAGGCATCGAGGCCGGGGTCTTTGCTCGCCGCTGCGGGGCAAACTTTCGGTGCCACAAGAGCTACCTTTTAAACCGGGTAGTCCTGTGGGGGACGAGGTACCCCATCCTCGGCGGCAGCGCATACGAACATTTAACCTTACAAATTTTTTTCCATTACGAACTTTATACCTTACGTACTTTATCCTGACGTACTTTAGGCAAACGAACTTTATGTTACGAATTATTGCCATACAAACTTTTGTCCGGAACCCCCCTCGAGGCCTCTGCTGCTGGTCGGCCCCCCCTGACACCGCTGCCTGCCCAATGGTCCTATACCACCTTCCACTCCCCTTACTCTCCCTTGTACCCCTGTCCCCTCCACAACTTCTCCATCTCCCACATCTTCTCTCCCCCAGGGTTCGGTCCTCAGTACTCCTCATCCTTCTCTACCACTACCACAGCCTCTATTCGCACCCCTGTAGTCTCCTGATCTCACCAACCCCCTGCTCCTCCTTCTACCATCCCTATTTCCAGCCCCCCTTCTACTACCTCTCTTCCCTCCCCTGTGTCTACCGCTCTCCCGACTCTCTCTTCCACTCCTACCACCCCTTCAGCCTCCCTCCCCGTCACATCTACATCCTCCTCTATTACTACCTTAGCTCCTTATGTCCCCTCTTCCTCTAAGAAGACTACGGCACAACCCCGGACTGGCACCTCTTGTGACGCGTCTCACCCCTCTGCCTATGACCTCTTCTTCGCCCCTGCCCGCTGGGATTGTTTCTTCACTATCCCCCCCTCTGCTCCCTTCGCTGAGAATACCCTCCTCTTTCAACGCTGTTTACAGGAACAAGTGGGCAAGGTCCACTTTCAGACCCGACCTGACCGTTCACGCCTGGTATGCGTGGAGTCTGAGGCTCAGTCTCAGGCCATGGCCAAATTATTGGCCCCATCTGGTACCCCCTTCTGTGCGACCCCTGACGACCGTCTCAACACATGCACTGGCACTGTTGCAATCTCCCCACAAGACTGCCCTATTGACGACAAGGTCTGGTCAGACTGTCACACTAACCTTTTAGACCTACTCAGCGAGTATGACGCTGTCACCGTTCGCTGCTATACCTTGTCCCCCCGAGGTCGCCAGAAAAACTCCACCAATGTTGCACGAATCTCCTTGAAGCGCCACGATCTCCCTACCCATGTCTATGTTGGGGGCGTCATGCTCCCCGTCTGGCCTTATGTTCCTCCGCCTCGCCAGTGCCGAAACTGTTGGCGCTTTGGACACCCCGAAAAACACTGCCGCTCCGCTCTCCGCTGCCCTTTGTTTGGCTTTAACCACACCCGCGATCTATGCCATACTACTACCCGGCGCTGCTGTTATTGTGGTGGCCCCCATAATGCTCTTTACCGCGGCTGCCCAACTTACAAGTTTGAGGCTGAAGTCGCTGGTATTCGCTTCCATGACAGTCTGACATTACATGAGGCCCGTCGCCTAGGCTTCACCCCTTCTCCTCACCATGTTGCTGCCTCCGCCTCTTCTCCTCACTTTCCAGCCACGTCCTCTTCTTCCCACCCTGGTCCTCGGCCTCCCTCCCCTACCCCTCCTTCCACCCATCCCTCTCCTCTATCCCCTCCCTCTACCCTCTCTCCCTCCATCTTCCATCTCCTGCTCTAATTCTTTTGCTGTCCTTGACCCTGATACTCCTACCTCCACCACCGTCTGTACTCCTGCCCCTCCCTCTCCACGCTCTCAGCGCTCCCACTCTACCAAACGACAACACCACTCTGAGGCTTTGGTCTCCTCTCCCCCACCAACCCCCTCTCCTGCTCCCGCCTTGACCTCTTCACCCCCTCTCCACATCTTCCTCGCCCGCTCCTTCCGAGGGTGATAACCTCTATGCCATCATCGCTTTCATAAAGAACACAGCTCCATTGTCCTCTCCTCCTACCTCCTTATCCCCTCCCCTGGCCCCTCCTATCCAGGTCGTGGCTTCTGTTCACCCACCTCCCAAGCACCTCCCTCCTACCCCGACTCCCCCTTCCTCCTCTGCTGTCTCCCCTCCTCCAGCCACCCCCCCTCTCCCCCTTCCCCGCTTTACTCTACCCTCCCCTTCTCGTCTTATCCCGCCTGTTCTTTGGTGCAGTCCCCTTCGTCTGCCCCTCCTCCACCTTCCTCTGCTACCCTCTCTCCCCTCTCTCTCCCACTACCACCTGGCTACTCCCTCACCGATCTCCTCTCTCAACCTTCCCCCTCTCCCCCTACCTCATCCGCTCCTGACCCCCTTCCTTCTTCGAACGCTCCTCCCTCACCCTCCCCCATTCCGAGCCTTATCCCCTACTGATCATGTCTGTTCTTCAGTGGAATATTCGTGGTTTTCATGCCCATCGACAGGACCTTCGCCAACTCATTTCCTCTTATGCCCCCATGGTCCTATGCCTTCAGGAAACGTTCCTTACTAGCCCGCCCACCCCTATTCCCCAGTACCACTTTTTTTCCTCCCCGCACTCTATCTCTTCTTCTGCTATCCTCCTTCACCAGTCTGTTGCTTCTACACCTCTTCCTATCCATCCCTATCTCGTCTTGCAGCCTTCCCCCACCTTTCCTCCCTGTCTCGTGCCCCCCGTCTTGCTGACAGCCTAGCTGAGTCCCCTTCCTTTTCCCTCCTTGCCCTTATATCCTTTCTCCGTGCCGCTAACGTCCTTCATCTAATCTAACCCCTACCCGATCCTCCCCCCACCTAACCATACAACCCCAATAGTGCCATATGGCCTTTGTTGCCTGGCACATTTCCCCCCCCCCCCACATTACAATTACAATTACCACCCACTTGTTTATCTACAGGTCAGTCATAGAGTTACGCCACTATAGCTGCTACAAACCAAGATGCTGTAAGTTTCCCAGATTGTGTTGTAATGTAGGAAAAAACACCTTTCACTCTAGTGAGAAATGGTGTCTGACAAATCAATAATAGATAATTGTTACCCACCACAACAACTGTGCACAAATTATCATGCCTTATTATATATGTATGTGTCTTGATATTCATTTTAAATCTCCTTCAATTCAAAAGCCGTCAGAAACCTACAACAAAGGACTCACCTGTTCCAGCCAGCATCCATAATGTCTCGTTTTGACTTTTTGGAATGAATCATTTTGGTTGCCAAAGCGAGGCCAACGGGGTCAAGCTCTGATGGTTCTTGATTCCTTTTCCTCTTTTTTGAAGTGATTCCTGGAGAAGTGCAGAAAAAATTAAATAAGCATAAAGGTAAGAACGGATGAAGGAGAAAACCATTTCATGGTGAAGTCAAGTCCTGAGTTATGGTGAAAGCAGTGAGTAAAAATTTCAGAACTCATGAAGGTGTTGAGATGAGGATGTTTATGTCAACTTGTCTAATCAATCTTTTTTTTAATAAATTACAGAAAAAATATGCACTAATAATGCTAAAGAGAAATTTAATACAATTTCTTTTGTATGTAAATGACACTATTGATTAAAGAGAATTCACACAAAAAAAGGTTGGAAAAAGCATCTATTAATGTTTGCAAGAGTTGGAGAAAGTACTGTATTTGATATTTATAAGACTTTTTTTCTAAAAAAAATCATCCAGCTTATAAGGTTAGCTTTGGGTTACTGGCAAGTTGAGTTCTAGTGCTTTGTCTTACTATCTCTGCCAACAAGTACTGTCTATTCTGTGGCCTGGCATTGTTCCTTCTGCCCTGGGAAAACAGCTTCCCCATACTTATATCATCAGCCTCTGTGTTCACTGCAGTACAAAGACCTCACCCAACCTTCTCCACTCATCTGTCAGCTGTATGTTTCAGGTTCCAGCAAAACTTCTCTTAACTCATCTCTCTACTTAGTTCTCTATCTGACCTGCCTTCTTCATACCATCACTGGGTTACCATTCTGATACTCTAACAATCCATCTATTATCACTTCGTCTCATAACGTGTCCTGTTCATGTCCACTTTTTTTTCTTTTCATTGTGCTCAAAATGTCTTCAATTTTGGTCTGCCCCCTAATCCATGATGCTCTCTTCCTATCTCTCCATTTTATGCCAAGCAGTATTATCTCCATTCGCCTTAGGGGACTTTGAAGTTTTTGTTCCAGGGCTTTTGTAAGACTTCAGGTTTCTGATCCACATTCTAACATGTGGATCAGAAACCTGGAATATTACAAAAGCCTGGAACATAAACTTCAAAGTCCCCTAAGGCGAATGGAGATAATACTGCTTGGCATAAAATGGAGAGATAGGAAGAGAGCATCATGGTAGAATATACCAATTATATAATTTTCTCTTCAGCTATAATGGGAGATTACTTTTCAAACCATTGTGTTGTCTACCAAAAGCAACCATCCCATCCCTATACTTCTTTTGATTTCTTTTTCCTTTTTCATGATCTGGACATGCATCAATTTTCTGTCCTAAGTAAATGTACTCTCGGACACATTCTTTTACTTTAAGTCCACTTTCTGACTTTCTTTATGCAACTACAAAATCATCTACTGTAGTTCATCTGTCAATTCGCACATAAGAACAATATCATCAGCAAATCAAAGATTATTTAGAAATTCTCCATTTACCTGAATTCTTGTTTCTTTTCAATCCAAGTTCTTAAAACCTTCCTCTACTACTCTACTCTACTACTGTAGG
>JAXIVD010001131.1:10000-45000 GCA_036785275.1 Cancer borealis
CCAGCCAGCCAATAACAACACTTGAGGATTAGAGTTGAGGTAAGAATTAAATATGTTTCAAAATGTTCAGTTTGTGGTTAGATTGGAGATTAAAAACTACCTCAATATTTTGGCCATCGTGGTTTATGAACTAGTCATAAAATGCAAATTGAAAATGAACCTTGGACGAACAAGTAAGATTATGACAACAGTCTTCTGCATGTTGGAGGCGGGGGAGGCTCGGAAATATTCCCGGAAGGTGAAGCTTTGCCCCGAGAGACTCGTTGGAAGGATCCGTTGCCCTGAGGCACGCCTCGCCACGGACAGCTTTGAGCTCGTTTTCAGTGTTTTTTTTTCTACTTCAATACGCTCAGCATCGCAGTATTTGAAGGTGTAAATAATGTTACTGGAAGTCGGAAACAAAAACTAAGAGACTGGGTGGAAGGACCCGTTGCCCTGAGACACGCCTCGCCACGGACAACAGGAAGCAGCTTTGAGCTCGTTTTCAGTGTGGTTTTTTCTACTTCAATACGCTCCGCATCGCAGTATTTGAAGGTGTAAATAATGTTACTGGAAGTCGGAAACAAAAACTAAGAGGCTGGGTGGAAGGTTCTGTTGTCCTGAAGCACGCCTCGCCACGGACAACTGGAAGCAGCCTTGAGCTCGTTTTCAGTGTGGTTTTTTCTACTTCAATACGCTCAGCATCGCAGTATTTGAAGGGGTAAATAATGTTACTGGAAGTCGGAAACAAGAACTAAGAGGCTGGGTGGAAGGACCCGTTGCCCTGATGCATGCCTCGCCACGGACAACAGGAAGCAGCTTTGAGCTCGTTTTCAGTGTGGTTTTTTCTACTTCAATACGCTCAGCATCGCAGTATTTGAAGGGGTAAATAATGTTACTGGAAGTCGGAAACAAAAACTAAGAGGCTGGGTAGAAGGATCCGTTGTCCTGAGGCACGCCTCGCCACGGACAACTGGAAGCAGCTTTGAGCTTGTTTTCAGTGTGGTTTTTTCTTCTTCAATACGCTCAGCATCGCAGTATTTGAAGGTGTAAATAATGAAAGTAATATTATACTGCCGCGGCCCAAGGGTAGCCACCCACTTGGGCAAGAGACTGTGTAACCTTGACGAGGTGCGGCAGGTTGTTCTTACTGGGGCTTTTACTTGGGATTGGTGGCTACAATCCTGTTACCTTAGGGGAGTGAGCGCCAGTGGTACTAATTAGCAGTCTCGCGGAAGCCAGTTGGCCTAGCAAGCCGCTGGTGGATTACCTATCGCTACGAACATCCACAGCAAGAACGTGCTGGTGGACGTGTCCGACGAGGGCGACGTGCGTGCCTTCTTCCTGGACTTCGGTCTGGCTAAGAGGGACACTGACCGTAACCAGCAGGAGTCCGATGTCATTGACATTGTGGCTACTGCGCTGGAGGTCATCCCCTACTCGGAGCACCTCTCTCGCTTCAGGTGGAGGCTCAATAAGAGCTATAAATTAAACAAGGTCACCAACCTGCTGCACCAGGCCTTGGAAGATGGTGACCTAAATAGTTGTTGAAATCAAACAAAGGACCTGTGCAGAAAACCCGAACTAAATAAAACTGGTAAGTAGGTAGATAGATAGGTAGATAGGTAGATATATAGATAGGTAGGTAGATAGGTAGATATATGGATAGGTAGATAGGTAGCTGGTAGATATACAGATAGGTAGGTAGGTAGGTAGGTAGGTAGATATATTGATAAGTAGGTAGGTAGATAGGTCAGTAGATAGGTAGATACGTACGTAGGTAAGTAGGTAGATAAGTAGATAGATAGATAGGAGTCTGCTCACTACCTCTTTTCCCTCCAACCCACACTTTCTCCCTTCCTTAATTTTTCCTCCTTCCTCTCCCTCACGCCATTCTTACCCCTTCCCCTTCCCTTTTACCCTTTCATTCCTCCTCCTTACTATTCCTTTTATCTGTATCCCTTCCCCCATTCCTTAATACCCTTCGATCCAAAACACTTTCCTCTCCCCCCCCCCCTCTTCTCCCTCTCTCCCTCACCCCACTTCCCAATAAATTCAGCCCTGCCCCCTCCTCGCTCCCTTACCCCACTCCCCCATCCATCTAGCCCTGCCCTCTCCTCTCTCCCTCACTCCAGCCCCCAACCATTCAGCCTTGCCCCCTCTTTTCTCCCTCAACCCACTCCTCATCCATCCAGCCATGTCCCTTCCTTTCACCCTCATCCCACTCCCCCATCCATCCAGCCCTGCTCCCACCTCTCTCCCTCACCCAACTCCCCCATCCATCCAGCCCTGTCCCCTCCTCTCTCCCTCACCCCAATCCCCTATCCATCCAGCCCTGCCCCCTCCTCTCACCCTCACTCCACTCCCCCATCCATCCAGCCCTGCCTCCTCCTCTCTCCTTCACCGCACTCCCCCATCCATCCAGCCCTACCCCCACCTCTCTCCCTCATCCCACTCTCCCATCCATCCAGCCCAGTCCCCTCCTCTCTCCCTCAACCCACGCCCCTATCCATCCAGCCCTGCCCCCTCCACTCTCCCTCACCCCACTCCCCCATCCATCCAGCCCTGCCTCCTTCTATCTCCCTCACCCCACTCCCCCATCCATCCAGGCCTGCCCCCATCTCTCTCCCTTGGCCCACTCCCCCATCCATCCAGCCCTGCCCCCACCTCTCTCCCTCACCCCACTCCCCTATCCATCCAGCCCTGTTCCCTTGTCTCTCCCTCACCCCACTCCCCTATCCATCCAGCCCTGCCCCCTCCTTTCTCCCTCAATTCACTCCCTCATCCATCCACCGCTGCCCCCTCCTCTCTCCCTCACCCCACTCCCCTATCCACCCAGTCCCGCCCCCTCCTCTCACCCTCACCCCACTCCCCTATCCACCCTGCCCTGCCCCCTCCCCTCTCCCTCACCCCACTCCCCAATCAATCCAGCCCTAACTCCTTCTATATCCCTCACCCCACTCCCCCATCCATCCAGCCCTGCCTCCTCTTCTCTCCCTCATCCCACTCCCCCATCTATCCGGCCCTGCCCCTTCCTCTCAACCTCACCCTACTCCCCCCTCCATCCTGGCCTCCCCCCCCTCCCCCATCAATCCAGCCCTGACACTTCCTCTCTCCCTCACCCGACTCCACCATCCTTCCAGCCCTGCCCCCTCCTCTCTCCCTCACCCGACTCTCTCATCCATCCAGCCATACCCCCTTCTCTCTCCCTCACCCCACTCCCCCATACATCAAGAACTGCCCCCTCATTTCTCCCTTACCCCACTCCCCTATCCATCCAGCACAACCCCCTCCTCTCTCTCTCACCCCACTCCCCCATCCATCAACCCCTGCCCCATCCTTTCTCCCTCACTCCACTCCCCCCTCTATCCAGCCCTGACCCCTCCCGTCTCCCTCAACCCACTTCCCTATCCATCCAGCCCTGCCCCCTCCTTTATCCCTCACCCCACACCCCCATCCATCCATCCTCTCTCTCTCACCCCACTCCATCCTCCATCCATCCCTGCCCCCTCCTCTCTCCCTCACCCCACTCCCCCATACATCAAACCCTGCCCCCTCATTTCTCCCTTACCCCACTCCCCTATCCATCTAGCCGTACCCCTTCCTCTCTCTCTCTCTCTCTCTCTCTCTCTCTCTCTCTCTCTCTCTCTCTCTCTCTCTCTCTCTCTCTCTCTCTCTCTCTCTCTCTCTCTCTCTCTCTCTCTCTCTCTCTCTCTCTCTCTCTCTCTCTCTCTCTCTCTCTCTCTCTCTATCTCTCTCTCTCTTTCACCCCACTCCCCCATCAATCCACCCATGCCCCCTCCTCTCTCCCTCACCCCACTCCCCTATCCATCCAGCCCTGACCCCTTCCCTCTCCCTCAACCCACTCCCCTATCCATCCAGCCCTGCCTCCTCCTTTATCCCTCAACTTACACCCCCATACATCCAGCCGTGACCCCTCCTCTCTCCCTAATCACACTCCTCAATCTATCCAGCCCTGCCCCCCCCCTCTCTCCCTCATACCCAATCCCCCATCCATCCAGCCCTACCCCCTCCTCTCTCCCTCACCCCACTTCCTCATCCATCCAGCCCTGCCCTCTCCTCTCTTCCTCACCCAACTCCCCCAACCATCCAGCTCTGTCCCCTCTTCTCTCTCTCTACCCCCTTTCCCCATCCACCCTGCCCTGACCTTCCTCTCTTCCTCACGCCACTCCCCCATCTATCCAGCCCTGCCTCCTCCTCGCTCCCTCACCCCACTCCCCCATCCATCCTGCCCTGACCCCTCGTCTTTCCCTCACTCATGTCCCCCATCCATTCAGCCTTGCCCCCTCTTTTCTCCCTCAACCCACTACCGCATCCATTCAGCCATGTCCCTCCCTCTCACCCTCATCCCACTCCCCTATCCATTCAGCCCTGCCCCCTTCTCTCTCCCTCAACCCATTCCCCCATACACCCTGCCCTGTCCCCTCCTCTCTCCTTCACCTCACTCCACCATCCATCCAGCCCTGCCCCCTCTTTTCTCCCTCACCTTACTCCCCCATCAATCCAGCCCTGGCCATTCCTCCCTCCCTCACCCCATCCATCCAGCCCTGACACCTCCCCTCTCCCTCAACCCACTCCCCTATCCATCCAGCTCTGCTCCCTCCTTTATCCCTCACGCCACTCCCCCATCCATCAAGCCCTGCCCCCTCCTCTCTCCCTCAACCTACTCACCGAGCCACCGTGCCCTGCCACCTCCTCTCTCCCTCACCCCACTCCCCCATCCACCCTGCCCTGCCCCCTCCTCTCTCCCTCAACCAATTCCCCCATCCATCCAGCCCTGCCTCCTCCTCTTTCCCTCACCCGACTCCCCCATCCATCAAGCACTGCCTCCTCCTCTCTCCCTCATCCCACTCCCCCATCCATTCAGCCCTGCCCCCTGCTCTCTCCCTCACCCATTTCCCCCATCCACTCTGCCCTGCCCCCTCCTCTCTTCCTTGTCCCACTCACCCATCCATCCAGCCCTGCCCCCTCCTCTCTCCCTTAACCCCTTCCCCCATCCACTCTGCCCTGCCCCCTACTCTCTTCCTCACCCCACTCCCCCATCCATCTAGCCCTGCCCCCTCCTCTCTCCCTCACCCAACTTCCCCATAAATCCAGCCCTGCCCCCTCCTCGCTCCCTTACCCCACTCCACTATCCATCCAGCCCTGCCCCCTCCTCTCTCCCTCACTCCAGTCCCCCAACCATTCAGCCTTGCCCCCTCTTTTCTCCCTCCACCCATTCCCGCATCCATCCAGCCATGTCCCTTCCTTTCACCCTCATCCCACTCCCCCATCCATCCAGCCCTGCCACCACCTCTCTCCCTCACTCCACTCCCCCATCCATCCAGCCCTCTCCCTTCTTCTCTCCCTCACCCCAATCCCCCATCCATCCAGCCCTGCCACCATCTCTCTCCCTCACTCCACTCCCCCATCCATCCAGCCCTCTCCCTTCTTCTCTCCCTCACCCCAATCCCCTATCGATCCAGCCCTGCCCCCTCCTTTCTCCCTCACCCCACTACCCCATCCATCCAACCCTGCCTCGTCCTATCTCCCTCACCCCACTCCCCCATCCAACCAGCCCTGCCCCCACCTCTCTCCCTCATCCCACTCCCCCATCCATCCAGCCCTGTCCCCTCCACTCTCCCTCACCAAACTCCCCTATCCATCCAGCCCTGCTCCCTCCTCTCTCCCTCACCCCACTCCCCCATCCATACAGCCCTGCCTCCTCCTCTCTCCCTCACCACACTCCCCCATCCATCCAGTCCTGCCCCCACCTCTCTCCCTCTCCCCACTCCCCTATCCATCCAGCCCTGCCCCCACCTCTCTCCCTCACCCCACTCCCCTATCCATCCAGCCCTGTCCCCTCCTCTCTCCCTCACCTCACTCCCCTATCTATCCAGCACCGACCCCTCCTATCTCCCTCACCCCACTCCCCCATCCATCCAGCCCTGCACCCACCTCTCTCCCTCACCCCACTCCCCAATCCACCTTGCCCTGCCCCCTCCTATCTACCTCACCCCACTCACCCATCCATCCGGCCCTGCCCCTTCCTCTCAACATCACCCTACTACCCCATCCATCCTGGCCTCCCCCCCTCCCCCATCAATCCAGCCCTGACACTTCCTCTCTCCCTTACCCCACTCCACCATCCTTCCAGCCCTGCCTCCTCCTCTCTCCTTCACCCGACTCTCCCATCCATCCAGCCCTGCCCTCTTCTTTCTCTCTCACCCCACTCCCCCATACATCAAGCCCTGCCCCCTCATTTCTCCCTTAACCCACTCCCCAATCCATCCAGCACAACCCCCTCCTCTCTCTCTCACCCCACTCCCCCATCCATCAACCCCTGCCCCCTCCTCTCTCTCTCACCCCACTCCCCCATCCATCAACCCCTGCCCCCTCCTCTCTCCCTCACCCCACTCCCCCATCCATCCAGCCCTGACCCCTTCCCTCTCCCTCAACCCACTCCCCTATCCATCTAGCCCTGCCCACTCATTTATCCCTCACCCCACACCCCCACCCGACTCCACCCTCCATCCAGCAATGCCCAATCTTCTCTCCCTCACCCCACTCCCACATACGTCAAACCCTGCCCCCTTATTTCTCCCTTACCCCACTCCCCTATCCATCTACCGCTGCCCCTTCCTCTCTCTCATCCCACTCCCCCATCCATCCACCCCTGCTCCCTCCACTCTCCCTCACCCCACTCCCCCATCCATCCAGCACTGGCCCCGCCCCTCTCCCTCAATCCCTGCCTCTTCCTTTATCCCTCAACTGACACCCCCATACATCCAGCCCTGACCCCTCCTCTCTCCCAAATCCCACTACTCAATCCATCCAGCCCTGCCCCCCCCTCTCTCCCTCACCCCACTCCCCAATCCATCCAGCCCTGCCCCCTCCTCTCTCCCTCATCCCACTCCCCAATCCATCCAGTCCTGCCCTCTCCTCTTTTCCTCACCCAATTCCCGCAACCATCCAGCTCTGCCCCCTCTTCTCTCTCTCTACCCCCTTTCCCCATCCACCATGCCCTGACCCTCCTCTCTTCCTCACGCCACTCACCCCACTCCCTTTTCTCACTCAACCCACTCCTGCATCCATCTAGCCATGTCCCTCCCCTTCACCCTCATCCCACTCCCATATCCATTCAGCCCTGCCCCCTTATCTCTCCCTCAACCCATTACCCAATACACCCTGCCATGCCCCTTCCTCTCTCCTTCACCTCACTCCCCCATCCATCCAGCTTTGCACCCTCTTTTCTCCCTCACCTTACTCCTTCATCCATCCAGCCTTGCCCCTTCCTCTCGCCCTCACCCCACTCCCCCATCCATCGAGCCCTGACCTCTCCCCTCTCCCTCAACCCACTCTTCTATCTATCCAGCTCTGCTCCCTCCTTTATCCCTCACCCCACTCACCGATCCACCCTGCACTGCCCCCTCCTCTCTCCCTCACCCCACTCCCCCATCCACCCTGCCTTGCACCCTTCTCTCTCCCTCAACCCACTCCCCTATCCATCCAGCTCTGCTCTCTACTTTATCCCTCACCCCACTCCCCCATCCATCCAGCGTTGCCTCCTCCTCTGTCCCTCACCCCACTCCCCCATCCATCCATCCCTGCCCCCTCCTCTCTCCCTCACCCCCTACCCTCATTCACTCTGCCCCCACCTCTCTTCCTCATCCCACTCCCCCATCCATCCAGCCCTGCCCCCTCCTCTCTCCCCCATCCACTCTGCCCTGCCCCCTCCTCTCTTCCTCACCCAACTCCCCCATCCATCCAGCCCTGCCCCCTCCTCTCTCCCTCACCCCACTACACCATAAATCCAGCCCAGACCCCTCCTCGCTCCCTCACCATTCCCCTATCTATCCAGCCCTGCCCCTTCCTCTCTCCCTCACTCCAGTCCCCCAACCATCCAGTCTTGCCCCCTCTTTTCACCCTCAACCCAGCCATGTCCCTTCCTTTCAACCTCATCGCACTCCCCCATCCATCCAGCCCTGTCCCCTCCTCCCTCCCTCACCCCACTCCCCCATCCATCCAGCCCTGACCCCTCCCCCTCTCCCTCACCCCACTCCCACTTCAATCCAGCCCTGCCCCCTCGTTTCTCACTTAGCCCACTCCCTCATCCATCCAGCCCTGCCCCCTCCTCTCTCCCTCATCCCACTCCCCAATCCATCCAGCCCTGCCTTTTCATCTCTCCCTCACCCCACTCCCCCATCCATCGAGCCCTGCCTCCTCCTCTCTCCCTCATCCCACTCCAACATCCATCCAGCCATGCCTCCTCCTCTCTCCCTCACCCAAACCCCCATCCAACCGGACTTGCCCCTTCATCTCAAGCTCAACCTACTACCCCATCCATCCTTCCCTCAGCCCACTCCCCCATCCATCCAGCCCTGACACTTCCTCTCTCCATCACCCCACTCCACCATCCTTCCAGCCCTGCCCCTTCCTCTCTCCCTCACCCGACTCTCCCATTCATCCAGCTCTGTCCCCTCCTCTCTTCCTCACCCAACACCCCCATACATCAGGCCCTGCCCCCTCACTTCTCCCTTACCCCAATCTCCTATCCATCCAGGCCTACCCCCTTCCTCTCTCTTTCACCCCACTACCCAATCCATCCACCCCTGCCTCCTCCTCTCTCCCTCATCCCACTTCCCCATCCATCCAGCCCTGCACTCTCCTCTCTCCCTCACCACACTCCCCAATCCATCCAGCTCTGCCCTCTCCTCTCTTCCTCACCAGACTCTCCCAACCATCCAGCTCTGCCCCCTCTTCTCTCCCTCTACTCCCTTTCCCCGTCCACCCTAGCTTGACCCTCCTCTCTTCCTCACCCCAATCCCCCATCCATCCAGTCGTGTCTCCTCCTCTCTCCTTCACCCCATTCCCCCATCCATCCAGCCCTGCCCCATCCTCGCTCCGTCACTCCAATCCCCCATCCATCTAGCCCTGCCCCCTCCACTTTACCTCACTCCAGTCCCCCATCCATTCAGCATTGTCCCCTCTTTTCTCCCTTAACCCACTCCCGCATCCATCCAGCCATGTCCCTTCCTTTCACACTCATCCCACTCCCACATCCATTCAGCCCTGCCCATTTCTCTCTCCCTCACCCCACTCTCCCATCAATCCAGCCCTGACCCCTTCCCTCTCCCTCATCCCAACCCCCTATACATCCGGCTCTGTTCCCTCCTTTATCCCTCACCCCACTCCCCCATCCATCAAGCCCTGCCCCCTCCTATCTCCCTCACCCCACACACCGATCCACCCTCCCCTGCCCCCTCTTCTCTCCCTCACCCCACTCCCCAATCCACTCTGCCGTGCCCCCTCCTCTCTCCCTCAACCCACTTCCCTATCCATCCAGCTCTGCTCCCTCACCCCACTCCCTCATACATCCAGCCCTGCATCCTTTTCTCTCCCTCACCCAACTCCCCCATCCATCCAGCCCTGCCCCTCCTCTCTTCCTCACCCCACTCCCCCATCCATCCAGCCCTGCCCCCTTCTCTCTCCCTTACCCGACTTCCCCATAAATCCAGCCCAGCCACCTCCTCGCTCGCTCATCCCACTCCCACATCCATCCAGCCCTGCCCCCTCCTCTCTCCCTCACTCCAGTCCCCAAACCATTCAGGCTTCCCCCTCTTTTCTCCTTCAACCCACTCCCGCATCCATCCAGCCATGTCCCTTCCTTTCACACTCATCCCACTCCACCATCAATCCAGCCCTGCCCCCACCTCTCTCCCTCAAACCACTCCACCATCCATCCAGCCTTGTCCCCTCCTCTCTCCCTCACCCCACTCTCCTATCCATCCAGCCCTGACCCCTCCTCTCTGCCTCACCCCACTCCCTTATCCATCCAGCCCTGCCCCCTCCTCTCTCCCTAACCCAACTCCCCCATCCATCCAGCCCTACCCCCTCATCTCATCCTCACCCCACTCCCCCATCAATCCAGCACTGACCCCTCCACTCTCCCTCACCCCACTCCCCCTTCCATACAGCCCTGCCCCCTCCTTTCTCCCTCAGCCCACTCCCTCAACAATCCAGCCCTGCCCCCTCCTCTCTCCCTCACCAAACGCCCCAATCCACCCTGCCCTGCCCCGTCCTCTCTCCCTCACCCCATTCCCCAATCCATCCAGCCCTGCCTCCTCCTCTCTCCCTCACCCCACTCTCCCATCCATCCAGCCCTGCCTCCTCTCTACCTCATCCCACTCCCACATCCATCCAGCCCTGCCTACTCCTCTCTGCCTTAACCCACTCCCCCATCCATCCGGCCCTGCCCCTTCCTCTCAACCTCACCGTACTCCCACATCCATCATGCCCTCACCCCCCTCCCCCATCAATCCAGCCCTGACTTTTCCTCTCTCCCTCACCCCACTCCACCATCCTTCCAGCCCTGCCCCCACCTCTTTCCCTCACCCGACTCTTCCATTCATCCAACCCTGCCCCCTCCTCTCTCCCTTACCCCATTCCCCCATAATTCAAGCCCTATCTCCTCATTTCTCCCTTACCCCACTCCTCTATCCATCCAGCCCTACCCCCTCCTCTCCCTCTCACCCCACTCCCATATCCATCCACCCCTGCCCCCTCCTCTCTCCCTCACCCCACTCCCCTATCCTTCCAGCGCTTACCCCTCCTCTTTCCCTCACCCCACTCCCCCATCCATCCAACCCTGCCCCCTCTTCTTTCCCTCACTCCACTCCCCCATCCATCCAGCCCTGCCCCCTCCTCTTTCCCTCACTCCTGTCCCCCATCCATTCAGCCTTGCCCCCTCTTTTCTCCCTCAACCCACTCCCGCATCCATCCATCCATGTCCCTTCCTTTCACCCTCATCCCACTTCCCTATCCATTCAGCCCTGCCCCCACCTCTCTCCCTCACCGCACTCCCCCATCAATCCAGCCTTGTCCCCTCCTCTCTCTTTCACCCCACTCACCTATACATCCAGCCCTGCTCCCTCATCTCACCCTCACCCAACTAGCCAATCGATCCAGCACTGACCCCTCCCCTCTTCCTTACCCCACTCCCCCTTCCATCCAGCCCTGCCCCCTCCTTTCTCCCTTAGCCCACTCCCTCATCCATCCATCTCTGCCCCCACTTCTCTCCCTCATCCAACTCCCTAATCCACCTTGCTCTGCCCTTCTTCTCTCCCTCACCCCACTCTCCAATCCATCCAGCCCTGCCTCCTCCTCTCTCCCTCACCCCACTCCCCCATCCATCCAGCCTTGCCTACTCCTCTCTCCCTCATCCCACTCCCCCATCCATCCGGCCCTGCCCCTTCCTCTCAACCTCACCCTACTCCCCCATCCATCCTGCACTCATCCCCATCCACCATCCATCCAGCCCTGACACTTCCTCTCTCCCTCACCCCACTCCACCATCCTTCCAGCCCTTCCCCTTCCTCTCTCCCTCACCCGACTCTCCCATTCATCCAGCCTTCCCCCCTCCTATCTCCTTCACCCAACTCGACTAAACATCAAGACCTGCCCCCTCATTTTTCCCTTACCCCACTCCCCTATCCATCCAGCCCTACCCCTTCCTCTCTCTCACCCTACTCCCCAATCCATCCACCCCTGCCCCCTTCTCTCTCCCTCACCCCACTCCCCCATCCATCCAGCCCTGACCCCTCCCTTCTCCCTCAACCCACTTACCTATCCATCCAGCCCTGCCCCCTCCTTTACCCCTCACCCCACACCCCCATCCATCTTGCCCTGACCCTTCCTCTCTCCCTAATCGCACTCCTCAATCCATCCAGCCCTGCCCCCTCCTCTCTCCCTCACACGACTCTCCCATTCATCCAGCTCTGCCCCCTCCTCTCTCCCTCACCCAACTCCCCCATACATCAAGCCTTACCCCTTCATTTCTCCATTACCTCACTCGCCTATCCATCTAGCCCTACCCCTTCTTCTATCTCTCACCCCAATCCCCAATCCATCAATCCCTGCCCCCTCCTCTCTCCCTCAACCCACTCCTCCATCCATCCAGCCCTGACCCCTCCCCTCTCCCTCAACCCACTCCCCTATCCATCCAGCCCTGCCCCCTCCTTTATCCCTCACCCCACACCCCCATACATCCTGCCCTGACCCTTTCTCTCTCCCTAATCCCACTCATCAATCCATCCGGCCCTGTCCCCCCCTCTCTCCCTCATACCCAATCCCCCATCCATCCAGCCCTACCCCCTCCTCTCTCCATCATTCCACTTCCCCATCAATCCAGCCCTGACTTCTCCTTTCTCCCTCACCCCACTCCCCAATCCATCCAGCCCTGCCCTCTCCTCTCTTTTTCAACCAACTCCTCCAACCATCCAGCTCTGCCCCCTCTTCTCTCCCTCTACCCCCTTTCCCCATCCACCCTGCCCTGACCCTCCTCTCTTCCTCAGCCCACTCCCCCATCGATCCAGCCCTACCTCCTCCTCGCTCCTACACCCCAATCCCCCATCCATCCAGCCCTGCCCCCTCCTCTTTACCTCACTCCAGTCCCCCATCCATTCAGCCTTGCCCCCTCTTTTCTCCCTCAACCCACTCCCGCATCCATCCAGCCATGTCCCTTCCTTTCACCCTCATCCTACTCCCCCATCCATTAAGCCCTGCCCCCTTCTCTCTCCCTCAACCCACTCTCCCATCATCCCTGCCCTGCCCTGCTCCCTCCTCTCTCCTTCACCTCACTCCCCCATCCATCCAGCCCTGCCCCTTCTTTTCTCCCTCACCTTACTTCCACATCCATCCAGCCCTGCCCCTTCCTCTCTCCCTCACTCCACTCCCCCATCCATCCAGCCTTGACCCCTCCCCTCTCCCTGTACCCAGTCCCCTATCCATCCAGCTCTGCTCCCTCCTTTATCCCTCACCCCACTCCCCCATCCATCAAGCCCTGCCCTCTCCTCTCTCCCTAACCTCACTCACCTATCCACCCGGCCCTGCCCCCTCTTCTCTCCCTCACCCCACTCCTCAATCCATCCTGCCCTGCCCCCTCCTCTCTCCCTCAACCCACTCACCAATCCATCCTGCTCTGCTCCCTTCTTTATCCCTCACCCAACTCCCCTATCCATCCAGCCCTGCCCCCTCCTCTCTCCCGCACCCCACTCGCCCATCCATCCAGCCCTGCCCCCTCCTCTCTCCCCCACCCACTTCCCCCATCCATTCTGCCCTGCCCCTCCTCTCTTCCTCACCCCACTCCCCAATCCATCCAGCCCTGCCACCTCCTCTCTCCCTCACCCCCTTCCCCCAACCACTCTGCCCTACCCCTTCCTCTCTTCCTCACCCCACTCCCCCATCCATCCAACCCTGACCCCTCCTCTCTCCCTCATACTCACCCAACCATCCAGCTCTACCCCCTTTCCCCATCCACCCTGCCCTGACCCTCCTTTTTTCCTCACCCCACTCCCCCATCAATCCAGCCCTGCCCCCTCCTCGCTCCCTTACCCCACTCCCCCATCCATCCAGCCCTGCCCCCTCCTCTTTGCCTCACTCCAATCCCCATCCATTCAGCCTTGCCCCCTCTTTTCTCCCTCAACCCACTCCCGCATCCATCCAACCATGTCCCTTCCTTTGACCCTCATCCCACTCCCCCATCGATTCAGCCCTGCCCCCTTCTCTCTCCTTCAACCCACTCCCCCATCATCCCTGCCCTACCCACTCCTCTCTCCTTCACCTCACTCCCCCATCCATCCAGCCCTGCCCCCTCTTTTCTCCCTCACCTTACTCCTCCATCAATCCAGCCCTGCACCTTCCTCTCTCCCTCACCCCACTTCCACATCCATCCAGCCCTTACCCCACCCCTCACCTTCAACCCACTTCCCTATCCATCCGGCTCTGCTCCCTCCTTTATCCCTCACTCCACTCCCCTATCCATCAAGCCCTGCCCCCTCTTCTCTCTCTCACCCCACTCACCGATCCACACTGCACTGCCCCCTCTTCTCTCCCTCACCCCACTCCCCCATCCACCCTGCCCTGACCCCTCCTCTTTCCCTCAACCCACTCCCCTATCCATCCTCCTCTGCTCCCTCCTTTATCCCTCACCGCACTCCCCCATCCATCCAGCCCTGCCTCCTCCTCTCTCCCTCACCCCACTCCACCATCCATCCAGCACTGCCCCCTCCTCTCTCTCACTCACCCCCTTTCCCCATCAACTCTACCCTGCCCCCTCCTCTCTTCCACACCCCACTCACCCATCATTCCAGCCCTGTCCCCTCCTCTCTCCCTCTCCCTATTCCCCCATACACTCTTCCCTACCCCCTTCTTTCTTTCTCACCCCACTCACCCATCAATCGAGCCCTGCCCCCTCCTCTCTCCCTCACTCCAGTCCCCCAACCATTCAGCCTTGCCCACTCTTTTCTCCCTCAACCCATTCCCGTATACATCCAGCCCTGTCCCCTCCTATCTCCCTCACCCCACTCCCCTATCCATCAAGCCCTGCTCCCTCCTCTCTGCCTCACCCCACTCCCCTATCCATCCGGCCCTGCCTCCTCCTCTCTCCCTCACCCAACTCCCCCATCCATCCAGCCCTGCCCCAACCTCTCTCCCTCACCCCACTCCCCCATCCATCCAGTCCTGTCCCCTCTACTCTCCCTCACCCCACTCCCTTATCCATCCAGCCCTGCCCCATCCACTCACCCTCACCCTAATCCCCCATCCATCCAGCCCTGACCCCTCCCCTCTCCCTCACCCCACTCCCCCTTCCATCCAGCCCTGCCCCTCCTTTCTCCCTCAGCCCACTCCCTCATCCATCCAGCCCTGCCCCCTCCTCTCTCCCTCACCCAACTCCCCAATCCACCCTGCCCTGCCCCCTCCTCTCTCCCTCACCCCACTCCCCAATCCATCCAGCCCTGCCTCCTTCTCTCTCCATCACCCCAATCCCCCATTCATCCAGCCCTGCCTCCTCCTCTCTCCCTCATCCCACTCCCCCATCCATCCGGACCTGCACCTTCTTCTCAACCTCACCCTACTCTCCATCCTGCCCTCACTCCCCTCCCCCACCCATCCAGCCCTGACACTTCTTCTCTCCTTCAAACCCACTGCACCATCCTTCCAGCCCTGCCCCCTCCTCTCTCCCTCTCCCCACTCCCTCATACATCAAGCCCTTCTCCCTCATTTCTTCCTTACCCCACTCCCCTATCAATCCAGCTCTACCCCCTCCTCTCTCTCTCTCACCCCACTACCCCATCCATCCACCCCTGCCCCCTCCTCTCTCCCTCACCCCACTCCCCCATCCATCCATCCCTGACCCCACCTCTCTCCTTCAAACCACTCCCCTATCCATGCAGCCCTGCCCCCTCCTTTATCCCTCACCCCACACCCCCATACATCCAGCCCTGATCCCTCCTCTCTCCCTAATACCACTCCTTAATCCATCCAGATCTGCCCCCTTCTCTCTCTCTCATACCCACTCCCCCATCCATCCAGCCCTACCCCCTCCTCTCTCCCTCATCCCACTCCCACATCCATCCAGCCCTGCACCCTCCTCTCTCCCTCACCCCACTACCCAATCTATCCAGCCTTGCCCTCTCCTCTCTTCCTAACCCAACTCTCCCAACCATCCAGCTCTGCCCCCTCTTCTCTCCCTACACCCTCTTTCCCAATCCACTCTGCCCTGACCCTCCTCTCTTCCTCACCCCACTCCCCCATCCATCCAGCCTTGCCCCCTCCTCGCTTCCTCACCCCACTCCCCCATCCATCCAGCCCAGACCCCTCCTCTTTCCCTCACTCCAGTCCCCCATCCATTCAGCCTTGATTCCTCTTTTCTCCCTTAACCCACTCCAGCATCCGTCCAGCAATATCCCTTCCTTTCCCCGTCTTGCCACTCCCCCATCCATTCAGCCCTGCCCCCTCCTCTCTCCCTCAACCCACTCCCCCATCCATCAAGCCCTGCCCCTTCCTCTCTCCTTCACCCAAAACCCCATCCCTCCAGCCCTGACCCCTCCACTCTCCCTCAACCCACTCCCCTATCCATCCAGCTCTGCTCCCTCCTTTATCCCTTACCCCACTCCCCCATCCCTTAATCCCTGCTCCCTCTTCTCCCCCTCACCCCACTCACCTATCCACCCTGCCTTGCCCCCTCCTCTCTCCCTCACCCCACTCCCCTATCCACCCTGCCCTGCCCTCTCCTCTCCCCCTCAACCCACTCACCTATCCATCAGCTCTGCTCCCTCCTTTATCCCTCACCCCACTCCCCCATCTATCCAGCCCTGCCTACTCTCTCCCTCACCCCACTCCACCATCCTTCCAGCTCTGCCCCCTCCGCTCTCCCTCACCCGGCTCCCTAATCCATCTAGCCCTGCCCCCTCCTCTCTCCCTCACCCCACTCCTCCATCCATCCAGCCCTGTCCCCTCCTCTCTCCATCACCCTACTCCCCTATCCATCCATCCCTGTCCCTTCCTCTCACCCTCACCCTACTACCCCATCCATCGAATTCTGCCCCGTCAACTCTCCCTCACCCCACTCCTCCATCCATCCAGCCCTGCCCCCTCCTCTCTCACTCACCCCAATCCCCCATCCACCCTGCCATGCCCCCTCCTCTCTCCCTCACCCCACTCCCCCATCCATCCAGACCTGCCGCCTCCTCTCTTCCTCACCCCACTCCCCTATCCATCCAGCCCTGCTTCCTCCATTCTCCCTCACCTCACTCCCCCATCCATCCAGCTCTGCCCCTCTCTTTTCTCCTTCATCCTACTCCCCAATCCATCCAGCCCTGCCCCTTTCTATCAACCTCACCCTACTCCCCCATCCATCCGGCCCTGCCACTCCATCTCTCCCTCACCCCACTCCCCCATCCATACAGCCCTGCCCCCTCCTCTCTCTCTCTCTCACCCCATTCCTCCATCCATCTAGCCCTGCCCCCTCTTCTCTCCCTTACTCCACTCTCCTATCCATCCAGCCCTACCCCCTCTCTCCCACTTCCCCTTACAGCCAGCCCTGCGCCCTCCTCTCTCCCTCACTCAACTCCCCGATCCATCCAGCCCTGCCCCCTCCTCTCTCCCTCACCCCACTCCCCCATCCATCCATCCCTGACCCCTCCTCTCTCCTTCAACCCACTCCCCTATCCATGCAGCCCTGCCCCCTCCTTTATCCCTCACCCCACACCCCCATACATCCAGCCCTGATCCCTCCTCTCTCCCTAATACCACTCCTTAATCCATCCAGATCTGCCCCCTTCTCTCTCTCTCATACCCACTCCCCCATCCATCCAGCCCTACCCCCTCCTCTCTCCCTCATCCCACTCCCACATCCATCCAGCCCTGCACCCTCCTCTCTCCCTCACCCCATTACCCAGTCTATCCAGCCTTGCCCTCTCCTCTCTTCCTAACCCAACTCTCCCAACCATCCAGCTCTGCCCCCTCTTCTCTCCCTACACCCTCTTTCCCAATCCACTCTGCCCTGACCCTCCTCTCTTCCTCACCCCACTCCCCCATCCATCCAGCCTTGCCCCCTCCTCGCTTCCTCACCCCACTCCCCCATCCATCCAGCCCAGACCCCTCCTCTTTCCCTCACTCCAGTCCCCCATCCATTCAGCCTTGATTCCTCTTTTCTCCCTTAACCCACTTCAGCATCCGTCCAGCAATATCCCTTCCTTTCCCCGTCTTGCCACTCCCCCATCCATTCAGCCCTGCCCCCTCCTCTCTCCCTCAACCCACTCCCCCATCCATCAAGCCCTGCCCCTTCCTCTCTCCTTCACCCAAAACCCCATCCCTCCAGCCCTGACCCCTCCACTCTCCCTCAACCCACTCCCCTATCCATCCAGCTCTGCTCCCTCCTTTATCCCTTACCCCACTCCCCCATCCCTTAATCCCTGCTCCCTCTTCTCCCCCTCACCCCACTCACCTATCCACCCTGCCTTGCCCCCTCCTCTCTCCCTCACCCCACTCCCCTATCCACCCTTCCCTGCCCTCTCCTCTCCCCCTCAACCCACTCACCTATCCATCAGCTCTGCTCCCTCCTTTATCCCTCACCCCACTCCCCCATCTATCCAGCCCTGCCTACTCTCTCCCTCACCCCACTCCACCATCCTTCCAGCTCTGCCCCCTCCGCTCTCCCTCACCCGGCTCCCTAATCCATCTAGCCCTGCCCCCTCCTCTCTCCCTCACCCCACTCCTCCATCCATCCAGCCCTGTCCCCTCCTCTCTCCATCACCCTACTCCCCTATCCATCCATCCCTGTCCCTTCCTCTCACCCTCACCCTACTACCCCATCTATCGAATTCTGCCCCGTCAACTCTCCCTCACCCCACTCCTCCATCCATCCAGCCCTGCCCCCTCCTCTCTCACTCACCCCAATCCCCCATCCACCCTGCCATGCCCCCTCCTCTCTCCCTCACCCCACTCCCCCATCCATCCAGACCTGCCGCCTCCTCTCTTCCTCACCCCACTCCCCTATCCATCCAGCCCTGCTTCCTCCATTCTCCCTCACCTCACTCCCCCATCCATCCAGCTCTGCCCCTCTCTTTTCTCCTTCATCCTACTCCCCAATCCATCCAGCCCTGCCCCTTTCTATCAACCTCACCCTACTCCCCCATCCATCCGGCCCTGCCACTCCATCTCTCCCTCACCCCACTCCCCCATCCATACAGCCCTGCCCCCTCCTCTCTCTCTCTCTCACCCCATTCCTCCATCCATCTAGCCCTGCCCCCTCTTCTCTCCCTTACTCCACTCTCCTATCCATCCAGCCCTACCCCCTCTCTCCCACTTCCCCTTACAGCCAGCCCTGCGCCCTCCTCTCTCCCTCACTCAACTCCCCGATCCATCCAGCCCTGCCCATTCCTCTCTCCCTCACCCCACTCCCACATCCATTCAGCCCTGCCCCCTCTTTTCTCCCTCACCCCACTCCCGCAACCATCCATCCATGTCCCTCCAGCTCTGCCCCCTCCTCCCTCACTCAACCCACTCCCCCGTCCACCCTGCCCTGCTCCTTCCTCTCTCCCTCATCTCACTCCCCCATCCATCCAGCCCTGCCCCATCTTTTCTCCCTTACCCTACTCCCCCATCCATCTAGCCCTGCCCCCTCTTTTCTCCCTTACCCTACTCCCCCATCCATCCAGCCCTGCCCCCTCTTTTCTCCCTTACCCTACTCCCCCATCCATCTAGCCCTGCCCCCTCTTTTCTCCCTTACCCTACTCCCCCATCCATCTAGCCCTGCCCCTTCCTCTCTCCTCACAGCACTCCCCCATCCATCCAGCCCTGACCCTCTTCTCAACCTCACTCCACTCTCCCATACATCCAGCCCTGTCCACTCCTCTCTCTCTCACCTCACTCATCCAACCACCCAGCCCTGCTCCACCTCTTTCTCACCATACTCCCCTATCCATTCAGCCCAACCTCCTTTTCTCTCCCTCACCCCACCCAATTCCCCCTCCATCTAGCTCTGCCCACTCCTCGCTCTCTCACTCCACTCCTCGATCCATCCAGTCCTGCCCCCTCTTCTCTCCCCTATCCCACTCCCCCATCCATTCAGCCCTGCCCCCTCCTCTCTCCCTCAACCCACTCCCACATCCATCCATCCCTGCCCCCTCCTATCTCCCTCACCCTACTCTACCATCAATCCTCCCCTGCTCCCTCCTTTCTCCCTCATCCCACTCCCCCATCCATCCAGCCCTGCACCGCCTTACTCCCTCACCCCACTCCGCCATCCATCCAACCCTTCATCTCATTCACCCCATTCCCCCATCCATCCAGCCCTGCCTCCTCTTTTCTCACTCGACCTACTCCCGCATCCATCCAGCCCTGCCCCTTTTTCTTACCCTCACTCTCCCATCCATCCAGCCCTGCCCACTCCTCTTTCCCTCATCCCACTGCCTCATTCATCCAGCGCTGTCCCCTCTTCTCTCCCTCACCCCACTCCCCCATACATCGAGCCCTGCACCTTCTTCTCTCCCTCACCCCACTCCCCCATCCATCAAGCCCTTGCCCCTCCTCACTCCCTCACAGTACTCTCCCATCAATCCAGCCCTGCCCCCTCATCTCTCCCTCATCCCACTCCCCCATCCATCCAGCCCTGCCCCGCATTACTCCCTCACCCCACTCTGCCACCCATCCAGTCCTGCCCCCTCCTCTCTCAATCACCCCATTCCCCCATCCATCCAGCCCTGCCTCCTCTTTTCTCCCTCGACCCGCTCCCGCATCCATCCAGCCCTGCCCCTTCCACTCACCCTCACCCCACTCTCCCATCCATCCAGGCCTGGCCCCTCCTCTCTACCTCATCCCACTGCCTCATCCATCCAACCCTGTCCCCTCCTCTCTCCCTCACCCCACTCCCTCATCCATACAGCCCTGCCCCCTACTCTCTCCTTCACCCCACTCCCCCATCCATCCATCCCTCCCCACTTCTCTCTCTTTCACCCCCTTCCCCATCCAACCTGCCCTGCCCCCTACTCTCTCCCTCACCCCACTCCCCCATCCATCCAGGCCTGCTACCTACTCTCTCCCTCATCCCACTCCCCCTTCCATCCAGCCCTGCCTCCTCCTCTCTCCTTCACTCCACTCCCCCATCCATCCGGCCTTGCAACTTCCTCTCAACCTCACCCTACTCCCCTATCCATCTTGCCCTCAGTCCCCTCTCCCATCCAACAAGCCCTACCACTTCCTCTCTCCCTCACCCCACTCCACCATCCTTCCAGCCCTGCACCCTCCTCTCTTCCTCACCCAACTCCCCCATCCATCTAGCCCTACCTCCTTCTCTCTCCCTCACCCCACTCCTCCATCCATTCAGCTCTGCCCCCTCCTCTCTCCCTAACCCCACTTCCCTATCCATCCAGCCCTGCCCTTTTCTCTCACCCTCACCCCACTCCCCCATCCATCCAGTCCTGCCCCCTCCTCTCTCCCTCACCCCACTCCTCCATCCATCCAGCCCTGCCCCCTCCTCTCTCCCTCATCCCACTCGCCTATCCATCCAGCCATACCTCCTCCTCTCTCCCTCACCCCACTCCCCCATCCATCCAGCCCTGACCCTCGTATCACCCTCACCCCACTCCCCCATCCATCCATCCCTACCCCCTCCTCTCTCCCTCATCCCACTCCCCTATCCATCCAGCTCTGCCCCCTCCTCTCTCCCTCAATCCACTCACCCGTCCACCCTGCCCTATCCCCTCCTCTCTCCCTTACCTCACTCCCCTATCCTACCAGCCCTACCCCCTCTTTTCTCCCTCTCTCTTTTCCCCCATCTATCTAGTCCTGCACCTTCCTCTCTCCCTCACCGCAGTCCCACAGCCATCCAGCCCTGACCCTCGTCTCACCCTCACCCCACTCCCCCATCCATCCAGCCCTGCCCCCTCCCCTCTCCCTCTCTCTACTCCCCCATCAATCCAGACCTGCCCCCGCCTTACTCCCTCATCCCACTCCGCCATCCATCCAGCCCTGCCCCTTCCTCTCTCCATCACCCCACTACCCCATTCATCCAGTCCTGCCCCCTCTTTTCTCCCTCAACCCGCTCCCGCATCCATCCAGCCCTGCCCCTTCCTCTCACCCTCACCCCAATTCCCCCTCCATCCAGCCCCGCCCCTTCCTCTCTCCCTCACCCCACTCCCCAATCCCTCAAGGCCTGCCCCCTCCTCTCTCCCTCACCCCACTCCCCCATCCATCCAGCTCTGTCCCTTCCTCTCTTCCTCAACCCACTCCCCCATCCATCCAGCCCTGCCCCCTCTTTTCTCTCTCACCCCACTCCCGCATCCATCCAGCCCAGCCCTTTCCTCTCACCTTTATCCCACTCCCGCATCCATCGAGCCCTATCCCCTTCTCTCTCTCTCTCTCTCCCAACTCCCCCATCCATCCAGCCCTGCCCCTTCCTCTCTCCCTCAACCCACACATCAAGCCCTGCCCCCTCCTCTCTCCCTCACCCCACTCCTCTCTCCATCCAGCCATGTCCCCTCCTCTCTTTCTCTCTCTCACTCCACTCCCCCATCATTCCAGCCCTTCCCCTTCCTCTCTTCCTCAAACCACATCCCCATCCATCCAGCCCTGCCGCCTCCTCTCTCCCTCACCCCGCTATCCCATCCATCCAGCCCTGTCCCGTCATTTCTCCCTCACCCCACTCCCCTATCCATCCAGCCCTGCCCCTTCCTCTCGCCCTCACCCCACTCCCCTATCCATCCAGCCGTGACCCCTCCCTTCTCCCTCTACCAACTCCACCATCCATCTAGCCCTTCCCCCTCCTCTCTCCCTCAGCCCACTCCCTCATCCATCCAGCCCTGCCCCCTCCAATCTCCCTCACCCCACTCCCCCATCCACACTGCCCTGCCCACTCCTCTCTCCCTCACCCCACTCCCCCATCCATCCGGTCCTGCCGCCTCCTCACTTCCTCACTCCACTCCCCCATCCATCCAACCCTGCCCCCTCCTCTCTCCCTCACCTCACTCCCCCATCCATCCAGATCTGCCCCCTCTTTTCTCCTTCATCCTACTCCCCAATCCATCCAGCCCAGCCCCTTTCTATCACCCTCACCCTACTCCACCATCCATCCAGCCCTCACCCCACTCCCCCATCCATCCAGCCCTGCCACTCCATCTCTCCCTCACCCCACTCCCCCATCCATCCAGCCCTGCCCCCTCCTCTCTCTCTCACTCCATTCCCCTATCAATCCAGCCCTGCCCCCTCCTCTCTCCCTCACCCCACTCCTCCATCCATCCAGCCCTGCCCCCTCCTCTCTCCTTCACCCCACTTCCCTATCCATCCAGCCCTACCCCCTCCTCTCTCCTTCATCCCATTTCCCCCTTCAGCCAGCCCTACCCCCTCCTCGCTCCCTCACCCCACTGCCCATTCAATCCAGCTCTGCCCCCTTCTCTCTTCCTCACCCCACTGCCCCATCCATTCAGCCTTGCCCCCTCTTTTCTCCTTCACCCCACTCCCGCATCCATCCAGCCATGTCCTTCCTTTCACCCTCACCCCACTCCCCAATCCATCTAGCCCTGCCCCCTCCTCTCTCCCTCACCTCACTCCCCCATCCTTCCAGCCCTGCCACCTCTCTCCCTCACCACATTCCCCTATCCATCCAGCCCTACCCCCTCTTCTCCCTCACCCCACTTCCCCTTCCATCCAGCCCTGCCCCCTCCTCGCTTCCTTACCCCACTCCCCGATCCATCCAGCCCTTCCCTCTCCTCTCTCCCTCAACCCACTCACCCATCCGTTCAGCCCTGCCCCCTCTTTTCTCCCTCACCCCACTCCCTTATCCATCCAGCCATATCCCTACCTTTCACCCTCACCCCACTCCCATATCCATCCAGCCCTGCCCCCTCCTCTCTCCCTCAACCCACTCCCCCATCCACCCTGCCCTGCCCCCTCTTCCCTTTCTCACCTCACTCCCCCATCCATCCAGCCTTGCCCCCTCTTTTCTCCCTCACCCCACTCCCGCATCCATCCAGCCATGTCCTTCCTTTCACCCTCACCCCACTCCCCAATCCATCTAGCCCTGCCCCCTCCTCTCTCCCTCAACCCACTCCCCCGTCCACCTTGCCCTGCCCCCTCCTCTCTCCCTCACCTCACTCCCCTATCCTTCCAGCCCTGCATCCTCTTTTCTCCCTCACCCTACTCCCCCATCTATCCAGCCCTGCCCCTTCCTCTCTCCCTCACAGCACTCCCCCATCTTTCCAGCCCTGACCCTCGTCTCAACCTCACTCCACTCCCCCATTCATCCAGCCCTGCCCCCTCTTCTCTCCTTCACCCATTCCTCCATCCATCTAGCCCTGCCCCCTCCTCTCTCCCTCATCCCACTCGCCTATCCATCCAGCCCTACCCCCTCCTCTCTCCCTCATCCCACTCCTCCATCCATCCAGCCCTGCCCCACCTCTCTCCCTCACTACATTCCCCTATCTATCCAGCCCTACCCCCTCCTCTCCCTCACCCCTCTTCCCCTTCCATCCAGCCCTGCCTCCTTCTCGCTCCCTTACCCCACTCCCCGATCCATCCAGCCCTTCCCCCTCCTCTCTCCCTCACCCCACTCATCCATCCGTTCAGCCCTGCCCCCTCTTTTCTCCCTCACCCCACTCCCTTATCCATCCAGCCATGTCCCTACCTTTCACCCTCACCCCACTCCCATATCCATCCAGCCCTGCTCCCTCCTCTCTCCCTCAACCCACTCCCCCATCCACCCTGCCCTGCCCCCTCCTCCCTCCCTCATCTCACTCCCCCATCCATCCAGCCCTGCCCCCTCTTTTCTCCCTCACCTTACTCCCCCATCCATCCAGCCCTGCCCCTTCCTGTCTACTTCACCGCAATCCCCCATCCATCCAGCGCTGACCCTCGTCTCACCCTCACCCCACTCCCCCATCCATCCAGCCCTGCCCCCTCCACTCTCCCTCACCCCTATCCCCCATCCATCCAGCCCTGCCCCCTCCTCTCTCCCTCAACCCACTCCCCCGTCCACCCTGCCCTGCCCCCTCCTCTCTCCCTTATCTCACTCCCCCATCCTACCCGCCCTGCCCCCTCTTTTCTCTCTCACCCTATTCCCCCAACTATCCAGCCCTGCACATTCCTCTCTCCCTCACCGCACTCCCCCAACCATCCAGCCATGCCCCTTCGTGGTGGGAGTGCTGCTTCTCGTACTCCCATCGGTGCGGGACAAGTTGGTTCTCCATCCACTAGTTGTCGAGGTGGATCAGGTGCCAAAACCACATCGCAGCGAAACTTAAGACAGTCTCAACGTGGACCAAAGAAGTAATATTTAATTGGTAAATATCTATCAATTACTCTTCCAATATTTATTCTAAAATGGCTGTTAATCATAATTTTCTTCCTTTCAACAACTTATGTGATGTAGAATTTAACCTTTTATTTAGTGATCAAAACCATCTGTTTCCCTTAAGTGTAATTAACTCTCTCAAATTTGATAAGTTTAATTTTGATGATTCTTCAAATGACTATGTGTTACATGGACCTTTATGTGAGTATTATTTTGGAGATGAGTCACTGAGTCAGAAGTTAAGTGATCAAACGTTGAAATTGTTGTCATATAATATTGCCAGTGTTCCTCTACATTTTGATTCTCTAGTTGACCAGTTATTACATAATTTAGATATTAACTTTGATATTATAGGCTTCTGTGAAACCCGCTTAAATGATGAAATCTCTTCTTTATATAGACTAAGTAAATTTTCTTTCTTTTATAATAATAAGGACACAAGTGGTGGTGGTGTAGCTATACTCTTACGCAATCATCTTACAGGTTCACCGTTAAGCAATTATTCTCTTCAATTACCTCATATTGAATCTTTTCTCATTAAATTTTATAATTGGAATGATTTATAGACCACCAAACAGTAATGTGGATTTATTTCTTGAGGTTATTGAAGATATTGTTGATTATCTATCATCAGTAAATTTGCCTTGTTATTTAATGGGTGATTTTAATATTAACTTGTTAAGAAACGATAATAAGGTTGATGATCTAGTTAATTTGCTATTTTCTTACAATTTTTTTCCTACAATAACTAAATCCACCAGAGTTACTTCACACTCGGCTACACTCATTGACCACATTTGGTCAAACAATTTGCCTAATCTTGAAATAAGTGGAATATTTTATTCCTCAATAAGTGACCACTTTCCAATATTTAATGTATTTACTGCTAAGACTATCAATTCTCAGTTATCCCATAAGCCATCTTTTGTTAAAAGAATCTTCAATCCTTCATCTTACGACTCATTCAGAATAGCCTTGGTCTGTTACAACTGGAAGTCAGATATGATTGACAATGACGTAAATGCTAGTTATGACAATTACTTACTGAAATTCAAGTCCTTTTACGATCAACACTTTCCACTCACACAATTTACTTGTAAAGAAAAACATGTCAACAAACCTTATATAACTCAAGCAATAAAAATCTCAATCAAACGTCGTAAAAAGTTGGAAAGACTTTATGCCAAATGGCCTCACACATACGAGAAACAATTTAAGCATTACAGAAATACTCTTACTTCTGTGATTAGAGCAGCGAAGAACGACTATTACAAGTCAAAACTGAAAGCTAACGCCGGGAACACTAAAAAAACATGGAATATTGTTAATTCTCTTTTGGGTAGAAATGACTATTCAAGTAATCTACATACAATTTCTTTTCAAGAACACACAGCAGCTGATAGTAAGGAAATTGCAGAAAATTTCAACCAATATTTCACCAGTATTGCCAACCAGCTATCCGAAAATATTAACCAACCTAATATTTCCTTTTCTTCTTATCTACCTGAACCAGTCCCTCATTCCTTCTTTCTTCGTCCTGTATTACCTACAGAAATAAAAACAGTTATAAATAATCTTAAATCATCCTCTGCTGGGTACGATGACATAAGTATTGATGTCATTAAAAAATGTTCTGATGTAATTTCTCCTTTTTTAGTTTATATTGTCAACAGATCATTTAGGGAGGGTTGTTTCCCCAAACATTTACAAATTGCCAGAGTTGTTCCTATTTTTAAGAAAGGTGAAAGGACATCTCATACTAATTATAGGCCAATTTCAATTCTTTCTAGCTTTAGTAAAATTTTTGAAAAAATTGTAGTTTGTAGACTGCTTGAATATACCTCATCGTGTTCTATATTATCAGATGTACAATATGGTTTTCGTCCAAATTACTCAACTGAACACGCATTATATAACTTATGTCAGAATATACATAGTACCATGGATAATAGGGGTTACCAAATTTCCGTGTTTTGTGATTTATCCAAGGCTTTTGATACTATCTCTCATGATATTCTATTAGAAAAATTAAAAGTGTATGGGATTCGAGATAAAGCACTGCAGTAGTTTCGTAGTTATCTTAGTTTTCGAAAGCAATATACTGTTTACAATTGTTGCTCGTCATCACTATCATGTGTAAATTATGGAGTTCCTCAAGGGTCAGTCTTAGGTCCAATTTTATTCTTATTATATATCAATGATATTACAAGATGTACAGATAAACTCAAATTTCTTCTTTTTGCTGACGACACTACCATATACATTCAGGGACATGATTTGAATTTAATAAAACGTACACTTAACTTAGAATTAAAACATGTTTATAATTGGATGAAATGTAACAAACTGACCTTGAATATTTCCAAAACACATTTTATGCTATCATCTCCCCTACTGAGCCAATCTATCAACATTAATGTTTTCATGGACAATGTTTTGCTAAAGCAGGTTGAGGAATGTAAATTTTTAGGAATAATTTTGGATAGTAAGTTAAAATGGAAGTCTCAGGTATCATCAACAATAACCAGAATAAGTAAATTAACAGGTGTATTTTTTAAGCTCCGTAACACCTTAACACATGAATGTCTAAGACAAATTTATTTATCACTGGTATACCCACATTTTCTGTATTGTTTGTCTATTTGGGGTGGAACTTATAATACTTTCATTGACAAACTTTTAATATCACAAAAAAAACTGGTTCGCATAATGACACACAGTCATCGCTTTGCCCACACTGACCCTCTTTTTAGAACCTTACATCTTTTAAAATTACATGATATAATATCTATGCAAGCTTACTTGTTTGTTTATAAATCATTTAATTTTTGTACTGTTACTCCTATTCAATATGTGTCAATACACCAAAACACTCGCAGACCATACGATGTTAAAGTTCCATTATGTAGAACATCCCATGCTCAAAGATTTATTACCTACAGAGGAGCCAATCTCTGGAATCAATTGCCTGATGAAATAAAAAATGTAGAATCATTCCAAATTTTCAAAGCCAAAATAAAAAAAATTGTTATTCGCTTCATATTAAGTTCAAAAAGTCCATAGGATTAATTTATATATTGTTCTATGAATATTGTCCATTTTATAATACCTCCCTCTCTCTCATTAGGGTTAGGTAGGTTGATGTGTGTATGTATGTATACGTGTGTATATGTAAATGTATGTGTATGTGTGTATATGTGTATATATAGTATGTATGTGTCTGTGAATATATTTATATATGTATGTATGTATACGTATGTATTTGTATATATTTGTATATCGGTATACGTATGATTGTTCTTATGTATGTATATATGCGTCTTTATGTATTTGTATGTATATGCACTTTTGGCCAATAACTGACTACGTCTGCACCATTTAGATATAACTATGCGGGTCTGTACTAGAGCTTGCTCAACAGACCCATAGCCCTTATAATTAAAAATGTCTAAGATATATATTGTATGTGTATATGGGCCAATAAATATCAAATATCATATACAAAAAAAATATCACCTTCATCCCACTCCCCCATCCATCCAGCCCTGCCCCCTCCACTCTCCCTCACCCCTATCCCCCATCCATCCAGCCCTGCCCCTTCCTCTCTCCCTCAATCCACTCCCCCGTCCACCCTGCCCTGCCCCCTCCTCTCTTCCTTACCTCACAAACCCATCCTACCAGCCCTGCCCCCTCTTTTCTCCCTCACCCTATTCCCCCATCTATCCAGCCCTGCACTTTCCTCTCTCCCTCACCGCTCTCCCCCAACCATCCAGCCCTGCCCCCTCGTCTCACCCTCACCCCACTCCCCCACCAATCCAGCCCTGCCCCCGCCTTACTCCCTCACCCCACTCCATCATCCATCCAGCCCTGCCCCCTCCTCTCTCCATCACCCCACTCCCCAATCCATCCAGCCCTGCCCCCTCATCTCTCCCTCACCCCGCTCCCGCATCCATCCAGCCCTGCCCCTTCTTCTCACCCTCATCCCACTTTCCCATCCATCGAGCCCTGCTCCCTCCTCTCTCCCTTATCCCACTGCCCCATCCATCCAGCCCTCTCCCCTCCTCTTTCCCTCACCCCACTGCCCCATCCATCCAGCCCTGCCCCCTCTTTTCTCCCTCACCCCACTCCCGCATTCATCCAGCCCTGCCCTTTCGTCTCACCTTCAACCCACTCCCGCTTCCATCCAGCCCTGCCGCTTCCTCTCTCCCTCACCCCACTCCCCCATCCATCCAGCCCTGCCCCTTCTTTGCTCCCTCACCCCACTCTTGCATCCATCCAGCCCTGCCTTTTCCTCTCACCTTCACCCCACTCACGCGTCCATCCAGCCCTGCCCCTTCCTCTCTCCCTCACCCCACTCCCCCATCCATTTCATTTACGCGTGGGGAGGATTAGGAAGCATTGCAGTGATGTGAAGAGAGACACACATCACCCGCACACCCTCCCAAGAACGTCAGGTAACGAGTATTTGATAACATTTACGTGATGATTATTGACTGTGTAGCTTAGTGAACGTCTGCATTGCGTGTATGTGTGTGTGTCTGTGTGTGTGTGTGTGTGTGTGTGTGTGTGTGTGTGTGTGTGTGTGTGTGTGTGTGTGTGTCTGTGTGTGTGTGTGTGTGTGTGTGTGTGTGTGTGTGTGTGCGTGCGTGTGTGTGTGTGTGTGTGTGTGTGTGTGTGTGTGTGTGTGTGTGTGTGTGTGTGTGTGTGTGTGTATGTGTGTGTGTGTCACGGGCATGCAAGGGTGTACAGGTGCAAATGGTGATGTTAATGGTTAATAAGGAGAGAGAGAGAGAGAGAGAGAGAGAGAGAGAGAGAGAGAGAGAGAGAGAGAGAGAGAGAGAGAGAGAGAGAGAGAGAGAGAGAGAGAGAGAGAGAGTGAGATATATATATATATATATATATATATATATATATATATATATATATATATATATATATATATATATATATTAGCTGCAATCTCAAGTGACTATCAGTATGTATCAAACACTTATGACTAACAGACACACACACACACACACACACACACACACACACACACACACACACGCACACACACACACACACACACACACACACACACACACACACACACACACCCTAATAGAAGAGCACCCTTGAGCACCTGAGAGATAAATGAGATACGGCTTTACCACAGTGCTCACCTCCGTCTCCTATTGACAACACCCCTTCACTTCCACAACCATAACAGTCACACCTGAGCTGCCACACGTTACACCTTTCCTCGGCTTCTCCAGGTACTCTCCTATCAATCCTAGCGTGAGTATAAACACCTGAATAACATAATCTCCGTCTGGTCTGATGGTTCTGTCCTTATAGCGACGAGTACCAGGAAATGATTGAAATGCAGATCCTGATGAATAAGTTGACCAACTCAATATATATCCAATTGACTTCCGCGTCCGTTAACTGCAGCTTTTTAATCATTCATTCATTTTTTTTTTTTTTTTTTAGGTAATAAAGATAAATTATGAATGCAGAATGTTTGGGATGGCGGAAGAAATTGGGGAGAAACACTGTCGGTAATTATGCTTTTTTTTTTTTTTTTTAAGCGTATGCGAGGCTGCAGTTAGGAAAGAAGCGAAGCAGATGTGATGCCATTCGTAAGGAAAATATTGCATGGCGCTTGGTGTGTCGCGTTCGTGTGTTCGTTGGTAGTTTTGCGAGGCAGTTTCACCGTGTCGTGTGTTGCAAAACTTTGGTCATGAAGTTTAAAATAAGAAAAGAAAATGAAAGAAAAAGATCTACAATACAACGTCAGCGAATTTCAGTCAACAACTCCGACAAATTACCTAATTAGGATGTAATGGACTTGACGTGTATACTGTTTTTTACCATTATTACACACACACACACACACACACACACACACACACACACACACACACACACACACACACACACACACACACACACACACACACACACACACACACATACACACACACACACACACACACACACACACACAGATACATACACACACACACATACACACACACACACACACACACACACACACACACACACACACACACACACACACACACACACACACACACACACACACACACACACACACACGCACACACACCTACAGGCCATTCACCTCTCCCTTGCAAATCTTCAAAGGTGATCCACATCATAAATGAGTTCCTTCGCACTGAAAATAAGTTAAGTATTCTACATTATACCTACGTTGCCGCAAGACTCTTACCTTAGTTCCTCGTAGTCTCTCGGGTGTTTGCAGAAGTTGTAGGGTCCATCTGGGAATGGAAGAATAAACAGAGTTAGAGAGTACTTGGTACTTGGTTTTGTTTAGAGGTCTATGCCTCACAGCCATGGTGGACCACCGCTGCATCACTGTGGTGCCCGACCACAGCAGTTCCTCCCAGTAAACAACTTAAGGCCTCTTCTATTTGTTCCCAATAATCTACTCCGGATTCTGCTCTGAATCCGAATCTGTTTTGGATTAATTGGGTGCAAATAGAACAGCAGAATCTGTTTTGGATTCGCTGGATGAAAACAATAATAATGAGAGGCCAGTCGCTGCCCAGCCGTCACACTAGTCACTTCTCCGAGGAAGTGTTGAGAGTTACAACTTTCATTTCGTGATGCATTTAGGGTGACAGCGACACCCCTAATTATCACCAACCTGCTTATTGTACAATAAAAAAAACTTTATATAACTAAATGTGTTATTGAAAACACCATTAGATTCTTGAAAAGTAGATTCAAGTCTGATGAACCTCGAGGTTAACCGTGACAATGTTACACCTATTATTTCTTTACAAATACTGCTCCACCTATTTATTATAAATATACTATACATAGTGTACTCAACATATCTGTGAAGGTTTCTGGCGGTGCTCACCATTATTTACCTCGCAAAACTTCTTTGAAATTATGATAGGTTATGTTAGGTTGGTTAGGTTATGTCAAGTTATGGTTATGTTAAAGTTGTAAGGTTAAAGTTATGGTTAGGTTAAGTTAGGTTCAGTTAGGTTCGATTATATAAGATTTTTACATTTTATCACCCGGAAGTTAGGGTTCGCAAATTAGTTTTTTGGGGGGTTTGGGTATTAAAATGTAAAAATCTTATGTAACCGAACCTAACTGAACCGCACCAAACCTAACTTAACATAACCATAACATGACCGCAAACTAACCTAACAACCTTAACCTAACCATAACTTAACTTAACTTAACCAACATAACATAACTTCAAAACGTTTTACGAGGTAAGTAATGGTGAGCACTGCCTGAAACCTTCACAGATGTGTTGAGTACACTATGTATAGTATGTAAGACTTCATATATATAATAAAGAGGTGGAGCAGTAGTTGTAAAGAAATACCCCTTATTTTTATATATGTCTAATCTGTAGCGCCGATAGGCTTTCCCTGGTTAGGTTAGATTTGGGTAAAACTTAACTTTTACATCCAGCCAAAATACCTTACATTCCCACATGTCCTCATGTTTATTGGGAGAAGATGGGGAATGAGGATATCTTATTAACTATTTATTTGGGACGGTAATGAGTGTCAGAATCGTTTGTGTATATCAATGTAAAACTCCCGAGTAGAGCTTCCCCTTAACCAAAATAAACTTTGGGGATATCTTATTTAACTATTCATATGCTACGGTTATACATATTTTTGTACCTACACTAACATTTATGCAGAATTTTTGTACCATTTAATCTCTTTCACATAAAAGTAAGTTGTTTTCTTGAGAGTATATATCAAAATTCAAAGAAAATAAATAATCCGGTTAGAGGCTGCTGTTATATCTCCTTTGTTTCTGGTATTCATCGCCATTATTATACAGTTTTAAGCCTACAGTAGTATTTCTGAAACACTGTTTTTATTGGAGGTATATATTAATAATAAATTCCGAGAAGAGGCTGCTGTTATATATCTCCTTTGTTTCTGGTATTCATCACCACTATTATACAATTCTGTGCCTACAGTAACATTTCTACAACATTTCTCTACCGCTTACTATCTTCCTCGTATATATGCACTATTTTATTGGAAGTATATATCAATATTAACTTCTGAGAAGAGGCTGACACAGGCTGGTGCAAAAAACCCGCGAACGAGTGTCGCCTGCTATAACCCACCTCCCAAATCAGATTCGACGGATTCAGGAATCTGTTACAGATCACAGGTTAAGATGGTAAATAGAACACGATTTCGCGGCTAAGCCCCGCCCAGAGCGGCCAAGCCCCGCCCAGATTCAGTGATCTGAAACGGATTCACGCAAATAGAAGAGGCCTTTAGGCATCACAAACCCGGGCGGGAACTCGATCTGCCGACCAAGTGAATGCAAGGCCAGCGCGCTACCACTGTACTAGCCAGGAGGCTAACGTTAGAAACGTCAGAATGAAAAGCGTTAGGGAAAGGGAAATAGGATAAAGGAGAGGTTGAATAAGAGGCAAGAGTGGTTAGAGATAGGGTATATAATTAAAGGGAATGGATAGAATAGAAGAAAAAAAAGTCAGGTGATTAGTAGGAGAAGAAAGAGAGAAATGGATTGAAGACTTAAAATATTAATGTAATTGGAGACTGTACATAAAAAAACGAATGAGAGTTATTTAAAGGGGAAAAAATTGAGAAAGAGAACAGATTGAATATTATCCTGAATGAAATCAAAGATAAATGCAGAAAGGTCACATTATCAGGTCATGTCACATAGGAAGTGATGCTAAATGGAGTAGAGTTAATCGGACAGAGTGACATGACAGAAACGGAACACAAGTGGGAGACACAACAGACACGGACATGGGACGGAGAGACGAGATCAGAACATTATTTGACATAGACTCAAACTGACAATTGGGATACAGATAGGAGTGGAGAGAGTTGGGTGGAGTGTTGGTGTTGTAGTGGATTAGCGGTGAATGTCAGTTGTGTTAATGATAGTGATGATGATGATGAGGAGGAGGACGAGGATGATAATATGATGGTAATGATAGACTAGTGTTACTTCTAATACGAAACTAAACAAAATGCAACAATACAACTCAAACATAAAAAAAAAAATCAGGAAAAGAAAAAAAAAATGCACTCATGGTCGTTACAGAATAAGGGAAAGAACAGAACACGGACCAGCAACCTACCCACAACTACTTTACAAACAAATCCAGGGAGACTATTCTAGAAACGAATACAAGGCTCTTCGATGCTAAGGCTCGCGAAACGTTTTTAAAATCTTCCAAGAAATACGTAAATGTGTCTGCTGGTGAGTTCAGTGTAAGGGGAGAAAGAGAAAAAGAAAAAGAGAGAGAGAGAGAGAGAGAGAGAGAGAGAGAGAGAGAGAGAGAGAGAGAGAGAGAGAGAGAGAGAGAGAGAGAGAGAGAGAGAGAGAGAGAGAGAGAGAGAGAGAGAGAGAGAGAGAGAGAGAGAGAGAGAGAGAGAGAGAGAGAGAGAGAGAGAGAGAGAACCATTCAGAATAAACAAAAATATATCAACACAAAGCAAGGTTATGATGTGACCTGAAAGTAAAACCAACTTGTAATGGCTTCGTGTGTTCTTTACTTCAAGTTCAGAGGACAGGAGAGTCTTGGATGTGTGGGGAAGGGAGGGAGAGGGACATTGAGAGGGAGGGATGGACGGAGGGAGGGAGGGATGGACGGAGGGAGGGAGGGAGGGAGGGAGGGAGGGAGGGAGGGAGGGAGGGAGGGAGGAAGGGAGGGAGAAAGGGAGGGAGGGAGGGAGAAAGGGAGGGAGGGAGGGAGGGAGGGAGGGAGGGAGGAAAGAAAGGAGAGAGGAGGCAGAAGAGGAGCAAGAGGAAAGATAGAGAAGACTTGGAGTGCTGGAGAGAGAAGGAAGAACTGAAAAACAAAATGCAATGAGATATGTATTTAATAGTTTAATATTGCTTTAAATGTAGCAAATAAACTCCCAGAGGAGGATAATTTTTCAAGAAGCAGCTCGTGGTGATGTGTAGTTGGAGGGGCGTGAGGTGAAGGCAGAAGGCACTGAGCTAAAGTGAGGGAGGTGATGAGTCAAGAGAAGCAGAATGAAGGAATAATAGAGAAGGCAATGAGAAACTATCAGGGAACTGGCGCACGAAGCCTCTACACTCGATAGGACTAGACTAGACTACTGTGCTGCCGTGATGGTGGTGGTGGTGGTGGTGGTGGTGGTGGGTGGTATTGGTGACGTGATGGCTTATTGGATAATGCCGCGGTCAGAGCTTGGGATCGGCCAATGGCGTGGCTCGTTACGTATCGGCGGGTAATAAACATAAAATAGACTCCGGCTGGACATTCAGACTGCAGCAAATGGCATTCAGGTAAATCTCTCTCCTTTTCAACAACCTTTAACTCGTCTGCTAAGCCCCGCATCTCTACCCCTTCAAAGCA
>JAXIVD010001131.1:50000-85000 GCA_036785275.1 Cancer borealis
GAAGTCGGAAACAAGAACTAAGAGGTTGGGTGGAAGGACCTGTTGTCCTGAAGCACGCCTCGCCACGGACAACAGGAAGCAGCTTTGAGCTTGTTTTCAGTGTGGTTTTTTCTACTTCAATACGCTCAGCATCGCAGTATTTGAAGGTGTAAATAATGTTACTGGAAGTCGGAAACAAGAACTAAGAGGCTGGGTGGAAGGACACGTTGTCCTGAGGCACGCCTCGCCACGGACAACTGGAAGCAGCTTTGAGCTTGTTTTCAGTGTGGTTTTTTCTACTTCAATACGCTCAGCATCGCATTACTTGAAGGTGTAAATAATGAAAGTAATATTATACTGCCGCGGCCCAAGGGTAGCCACCCACTTGGGCAAGAGACTCTGTAACCTTGACGAGGTGCGGCAGCTTGTTCTTACTGGTGCTTTTACTTGGGATTGGTGGCTACAATCCTGTTACCTTAGGGGAGTGAGCGCCAGTGGTACTAATTAGCAGTCTCGCGGAAACCAGTTGGCCTAGCAAGCCGCTGGTGGATTAATTATCGCTACGAACACCATAGCCAAGCCTCGGATTCGGACGGATAATTTGATGACAACTGGACACTCTTGGACTGATAACTTGATGACGACCCGGCATTCACGGACTGATAACTTGGTGACGACCCGGCATTCCCATGAATATGTTACACGGACAAGCCAAAAAATTAATATCATTAAAAAGAAACACCTGAAGAGGGGGAAGGCCCTGGGTGAAGGGTACTTCGGCGTAGTTTACAGGGGGCGGCTGGCTCTCTCCCGGGACAACATTGTGAAGGTGGCAATTAAGGAGCCTGTGGACGATCCTGAGCTCATAGTGCAAACCTCTGAGGAGGCGGAGCTACTGCAGTAGCTGGATGGCGAGGCTGGCGTACCACGGTTTTACGGGGTGACGACTGACTCTCCTCCCTCCTTGGTGATGGAGTTGTGCCCGGGAGAGCGGCTGGAAGAATGTCTAAAGCACGGAGGGGTGCGCACCTGTCTGCTGGCCCTCGTGAAGGTGTGCGGCATAGTGCGGCGCCTGCATGCCAGGGGCGTCACCCACGGAGACATCCACAGCAAGAACGTGCTGGTGGACGTGTCCGACGAGGGCGACGTGCGTGCCTTCTTGCTGGACTTCGGTCTGGCTAAGAGGGACACTGACCGTAACCAGCAGGAGTCCGATGTCATTGACATTGTGGCTACTGCGCTGGAGATCATCCCCGACTCGGAGCACCTCTCTCGCTTCAGGTGGAGGCTCAATAAGAGCTCTAAATTAAACAAGGTCACCAACCTGCTGCACCAGGCCTTGGAAGATGGTGACCTAAATAGTTGTTGAAATCAAACAAAGGACCTGTGCAGAAAACCCGAACTCAATAAAATTGGTAGGTAGGTAGATAGATAGGTAGGTATCCCTTCCCCCATTCCTTAATACCCTTCGATCCAAAACACTTTCCTCTCCCCCCCTCTTCTCCCTTTCCATTCATGCCCTTAACCACCCCACTCTCCCTTCCATTCCTACCCTTTCCTCCCTCAACATCCCATCTTAAATCCTTAATCCTACTCCCCTCCTCCATCCAGCCCGTTCCCCTTTTCTCTTCCTCACCCCACTCTCCTATCCACCCTGCCCTGCCTCCTCCTCTCTCCCTCACCCCACTCCTCCATCCATCCAGCCCTACCCACTCCTCTCTCCCTCATCCCACTCCCCCATCCATCCAGCCCTGCACCTTCTTTTCACCCTAACCCCACACCCCCATCCATCCAGAACTGCCCCCACCTCTCTCCCTCACCCAACTCTCCCATCAATTAATCCCTGCCCCCTCCTCTCTCCCTCACTCCACTCCCCCATCCACCCTGCCCTGTGTCCTCATATCTCCCTCACCCCACTCACCTATCCACCCTACCCTGTCCCCTCCTCTTCTTTCTCACCCCACTCCCCCATACATCCAGCCCTGCCCCCTCCTCTCTCCCTCACCCCACTCCCCCATCCATCCAACCCTGCGCCTTCTTTTCACCCTAACCCCACACCCCCATCCATCCAGAACTGCCCCCACCTCTCTCCCTCACCCCACTCTCCCATCAATTAATCCCTGCCCCCTCCTCTCTCCCTCACTCCACTACCCCATCCACCCTGCCCTGTGTCCTCATCTCTCCCTCACCCCACTCACCTATCCACCCTACCCTGTCCCCTCCTCTTCTTCCTCAAACCACTCCCCCATCCATCCAGCCCTGCTTCCTCCTCGCTCCCTCATCCCACTCCCCCATCCATCCAGTCCTGCCCTCTCTTCTTTCCCTCACTCCAGTCCCCAATCCTTTCAGCCTAGCCCCCTCTTTTCTCCCTCAACCCACTCCCGCATCCATCCAGCCATGTCCCTTCCTTTCACCCTCATCCCGCTCCCCTATCCATTCAGCCCTGCCCCCTCCTCTCTCCCTCAACCCACTCCCCCATCCACCCTGCCCTGCCCCCTCCTCTCTCCTTCACCTCATTCCATCATCCATCCAGCCCTGCCCCCTCTTTTTTCGCTCACCTTACTCCCCCATCAATCCAGTCCTGCCCATTCCTCTCTCCCTCACCTGACTCCCCCATCCATCCAGCCCTGACCCCTCCCCTCTCCCTCAACCCACTCCCCTATCCATCCAGCTCTGCTCCCTCCTTTATCCCTCACGCCACTCCCCCATCCATCAAGCCTTGCCCCCTCCTCTCTCCCTCACCCCACTCATCGATCCACCCTGCCCTTCCCACTCCTCTCTCCCACACCCCACTCCCCCATCCACCCTGCCCTGCCCCCTCCTCTCTCCCTCAACCCACTCCCCCATCCATCCAGCCCTATCTCCTCCTCTCTCCCTCACCCGACTCTCCCATCCATCCAGCCCTGCCCCCTCCTCTCTCCCTTATCCCCTTACCCCATCCACTCTGCCCTGCCCCCTCCTCTCTTCCTCACCCAACTCCCCCATCCATCCAGCCCTGCCCCCTCCTCTCACCCTCACCCCACTTCCTCATAAATCCAGCCCTGCCCTCTCCTCGCTCCCTTACCCCACTCCCCCATCCATCTAGCCCTGCCCCCTCCTCTCTCCCTCACTCCAGTCCCCCAACCATTCAGCCTTGCCCCATCTTTTCTCCCTCAACCTACTCCGCATCCATCCAGTCATGTCCCTTCCTTTCACCCTCATCCCACTCCATCTCATCCACTCCATCCATCTCATCCCACTCATCCATCCAGCCCTGCCCCCACCTCTCTCCCTCACCCCACTCCCCCATCCATCCAGCCCTGTCCCCTCCTCTCTCCCTCACCCCAATCCCCTATCCATCCAGCCCTGCCCCCTCCTCTCTCCCTCACCCCACTTCCCCATCCATCCAGCCCTGCCTCCTCCTCTCTCCCTCACCCCACTCCCCCATCCATCCAGACCTACCCCCACCTCTCTCCCTCATCCCACACCGCCATCCATCCAGCCCTGTCCCCTCCTATCACCCTCACCCCACTCCTCTATCCATCCAGTCCTTCCCACTCCTCTCTCCCTCACCCCAATCCCCCATCCATTCAGCCCTACCTCCTCCTCTCCCTCACCCCACTCCCCCATCTATCCAGGCCTGCCCCCACCTCTCTCCCTCGCCCCACTCCCCCATCCATCCAGCCCTGCCCCCTTACCTATCTCCCTCACCCCACTCCCCTATCCATCCAGCCCTGTCTCCGCCTCTCTCCCTCACCCCACTCCCCTATCCATCCAGCCCTGCCCCTTCCTCTCTCCCTCACCCCACTCCCCCATGCGACCAGCCCAGTCCCCTCCTCTCTCCCTCACCCCACTCCCCCTTCCATCCAGCCCTGCCCCCTCCTTTCTCCATCAGCCCACTCCCTCATCCAACCAGCGCTGCCCCCTCCTCTCTCCCTCACCCCACTCCCCTATCCATCCAGCCCCGCCCCCTCCTCTCACTATCACACCACTCCCCAATCCTTCCTGCCCTTCCTCCTCCCCTCTCCCTCACCCCACTCCCATATCAATCCAGCCCTGCCTCCTCCTCTCTCCCTCACCCCACTCCCCCATCTATCCGGCCCTGCCCCTTCCTCTCAACCTCACACTACTCCCCCATCCATCCTGGCCTCACCCCCCTCCCCCATAAATCCTGCCCTGACACTTCCTGTCTCCCTCACCCGACACCACCATCCTTCCAGCCATGCCCCCTTCTCTCTCCCTCACCCCACTCCTCCATCAATCCAGCACTGACCCCTCCCAACTCCCTCAACCTCCTCCCCTATCCATCCAGCCCAGCCCTCTCCTTTATCCCTCACCCCACACCCCCATCCATCTAGCCCTGACGCTTCCTCTCTCCTTCACCCCACTCCACCCTCCATCCAGCCCTGCCCCCTCCTCTCTCCCTCACCCCACTCCCCCATACATCAAACCCTGCCCCCTCATTTCTCCCTTACCCCACTCCCCTATCCATCTAGCCCTACCCCTTCCTCTCTCTCCCACCCCACTCCCCCATCAATCTACCCATGCACCCTCCTCTTTCCCTCACCCCACTCTCCTATCCATCTAGCCCTGACCCCTCCCCTCTCCTCAAACCACTCCCCTATCCATCCAGCCCTGACCCCTCCCATCTCCCTCAACCCACTCCCCTATCCATCCAGCCCTGCCTCCTCCTTTATCCCTCAACTCACACCCCCATACATCCAGCCCTTACCCCTCCTCTCTCCCTAATCCCACTCCTCAATCCATCCAGCCCTGCCACCCCCTCTCTCCCTCATACCCACTCTCCCATCCATCCAGCCCTACCCCCTCCTCTCTCCCTCACCCCACTTCCCCATCCATCCAGCCCTGCCCCCTCCTCTCTCCATCACCCTACTGCCCAATCAATCCACCACTGCCCTCTCCTCTCTTCCTCACCCAACTCCCCCAACCATTCAGCTCTGTCCCCTCTTCTCTCTCTCTACCCTTTCCCCATCCACCCTGCCCTGACCCTCCTCTCTTCTTCACGCCACTCCCCCATCTATCCAGCCCTGCCCCCTCCTCGCTCCCTCACCCCACTCCCGCATCCATCCAGCCCTGACCTCTCGTCTTTCCGCCATTCATGACCCCATCCATTCAGTCTTGCCCCCTCTTTTCTCCCTCAACCCCCTACCGCATCCATCCAGCCTGACCTCTCCTCTCTCCCTAATCCCACTCCTCAATCCATCCAGCCCTGCCCCCCCTCTGTCCCTCATACCCACTCCCCCATCCATCCAGCCCTACCCCCTCCTCTCTCCCTCACCCCACTTCCCCATCCATCCAGCCCTGCCCCCTCCTCTCTCTCTCACCCTACTCCCCAATCCATCCAGCCCTTCCCTCTCCTCTCTTCCTCACCCAACTCCCCCAACCATCCATCTCTGTCCCCTCTTCTCTCTTTCTACCCCCTTTCCCCATCCACCCTGCTTTGACCCTCCTCTCTTCCTCACGCCACTCCCCCATCTATCCAGCCCTGCCTCCTCCTCGCTCTCTCACCCCACTCCCCCATCCATCCAGCCCTAACCCCTCGTCTTTCCCTCACTCATGTCCCCCATCCATTCAGTCATGCGCCCTTTTTTCTCCCTCAACCCCCTACTGCATCCATCCAGCCATGTCTCTCCATCTCACCCTCATCCCACTCCCCTATCCATTCAGCCCTGCCCCCTTCTCTCTCCCTCAACCCATTCCCCCATACACCCTGCCCTGCCCCCTCCTCTCTCCTTCACCTCATTCCACCATCCATCCAGCCCTGCCCCCTCTTTTCTATCTCACCTTACTCCCCCATCAATCCAGCCCTGCATATTCCTCTCTCCCTCACCCCACTCCCCCATCCATCCAGCTCTGCTCCCTCCTTTATCCCTCACGCCACTCCCCCATCCATCAAGCCCTGCCCCCTCCTCTCTCCCTCACCCCACTCCCCCAGCCACCCAGACATGCCCCCAACTATCTACCTCAACACACTCCCTATCCATCCAGCCCTGCCTCCTCCTCTCTCCCTCACCCGACTCCCCCATCCATCCAGCCCTGCCTCCTCCTCTCTCCCTCATCCCACTCCCCCATCCATTCAGCCCTGCCCCCTTCTCTCTCCCTCACCCCCTTCCCCCATCCACTCTGCCCTGCCCCCTCCTCTCTTCCTTGTCCCACTCTCCCATCCATCCAGCCCTGCCCCCTCCTCTCTCCCTTACCCCCTTCCCCCATCCACTCTGCCCTGCCCCCTCCTCTCTTCCTCACCCCACTCCCCCAGCCATCCAGCCCTGCCCCCTGCTCTCTCCCTCACCCCACTTCCACATAAATCCAGCCCTGCCCCCTCCTCGCTCCCTTACCCCACTCTCCCATCCATACAGCCCTGCCCCCTCCTCTCTCCCTCACTCCAGTCCCCCGACCACCCAGCCTTGCCCCCTCTTTTCTCCCTCAACCCATTCCCGCATCCATCCAGCCATGTCCCTTCCTTTCACCCTCATCCTACTCCCCCATCCATCCAGCCCTGCCCCCCCCTCTCTCCCTCAACCCACCCCCCAATCCATCCAGCCCTGTCCCCTCCTCTCTCCCTCACCCCAATCTCCTATCCATCCAGCCCTGCCCCCTCCTCTCTCCCTCACCCCACTCCCCCATCCATCGAGCCCTGTCTCCTCCTGTCTCCCTCACCCCACTCCCCCATCCATCCAGCTCTGCCCCCACCTCTCTCTCTCATTCCACTCCCCTATCCATCCAGCCCTGTCCTCTCTTCTCTCCTTCACCAAACTCTCCTATCCATCCAGCCCTGCCCCCTCCTCTCTCCCTTACCCCACTCCCCAATCCATCCAGCCCTGCCTCCTCCTCTCTCCCTCAACACACTCTCCCATCCATCCAGCCTTGCCCCAACCTCTCTCCCTCTCCCCACTCCCCCATCCATCCAGCCCTGCCCCCACCTCTTACCATCACCCCACTCCCCTATCCATCCAGCCCTGTCCCCTCCCCTCTCCCTCACCCCACTCCCCTATCCATCCAGCACCGTCCCCTCCTCTCTCCCTCACACCACTCCCCCATCACTCCAGCCCTGTCCCCTCCTCTCTCCCTCACCCCACTCCCCCTTCCATCAGGCCCTGCCCCCTCCTTTCTCCCTCAGCCCACTCCCTCATCCATCCAGCGCTGCCCCCTGCTCTCTCCCTCATCCCACTCCCCTATTCATCCAGCCCCGCCCCCTCATCTCACCCTCACCCCACTCCCCAATCCACCCTGCCCTGCCCCCTCTTTCTACCTCACCCCACTCCCCAATCCATCCAGCCCTGCCTCCTCCTCTCTCCCTCACCCCACTCCCCCATCCATCCAGCCCTGACTCCTCTTCTCTCCCTCATCCCACTCCCCTATTTATCCGGTCCTGCCGCTTCCTCTCAACCTCACCCTACTCACCCATCCATCCTGGCCTCACCCCCCTCCCCCATCAATCCAGCCCTGACTCTTTCTCTCTCCCTCGACCAACTCCACCATCCTTCCAGCCCTGCCCCCTACTCTCTCCCTCACCCAACTCTCCCATCCATCCAGCCCTGCCCTCTTCTCTCTCCCGCACCCCACTCCCCCATATATCAAGCCCTGCCCCCTCATTTATCCCTTACCTCACTCCCCTATCCATCCAGCACAACCCCTTCCTCTCTCTCTCACCCCACTTCCCCATCCATCAACCCCTGCCCCCTCTTGTCTCCCTCACCCCACACCCCCATTTATCCAGCCCTGACACTTCCTCTCTCCCTCACCCAACTCCACCCTCCATCAAGCCCTGCCCACTCCTCTCTCCCTCACCCCCTTCCCCCATCCACTCTAACCTGCCCCCTCCTCTCTTCCTCACCACGCTTCTCCTTCCTTCCAGCCCTGCCCCCTCCTCTCTCTCTCTCTCTCACCCCACTTCACCATAAATCCAGCCCAGACCCCTCCTTGCTCCCTCACCATTCCCCCATCTATCCAGCCCTGTCCCTTCCTCTCTCCCTCACTCCAGTCCCCCAACCATTCAGCCTTGCCTCCTCTTTTCTCCCTCAACCCAGCCATGTCCCTTCCTTTCACCCTCATCCCACTCCCCCATCCATCATGCCCTGTCCCCTCCTCCCTCCCTCACCCCACTCCCCTATCCATCCAGCCCTGCCGACTCCTCTCACCCTCACACCACTCCCCCATCCATCCAGCCCTGACCCCTCCCCTCTCCCTCACCCCACTCCCCCTTCAATCCAGCCCTGCCTCCTCTTTTCTCCCTCAGCCCACTCCCTCATTCATCCAGCCCTGCCCCCTCCTCTCTCCCTCACCCCATTCCCACATCCATCCAGCCCTGTTCCCTCTTCTCTCGCTCACCAAACTCCCCTATCCATCCAGCCCTGCTCCCTCCTCTCTCCCTGAGCCCACTCCCCCATCCATCCAGCCCTGCCTCCTCATCTCTCCCTCACCACACTCCCCCATCCATCCAGCCCTGCCCCCACCTCTCTCCCTCTCCCCACTCCCCTATCCATCCAGCCCTGCCCCCACCTCTCTCCCTCACCCCACTCCCCTATCCATCCAAGCCTGTCCCTTCCCCTCTCCATCACCTCACTCCCCTATCCATCCAGCACCGTCCCCTCCTCTCTCCCTCAACCCACTCCCCCATCCATCCAGCCCTGTCCCCTCCTCTCTCCCTCACCCCACTCCCCCTTCCATCCAGCCCTGCCCCCTCCTTTCTCCCTCAGCCCACTCCCTCATCCATCCAGCGCTGACCCCTCCTCTCTCCCTCATCCCACTCCCCTATCCATCCAGCCCCGCCCCCTCCTCTCACATTCACCCCACTCCCCAATCCACCCTGCCCTTCCCCCTCATTACTACCTCACCCCACTCCCCAATCCATCCAGCGCTGCCTCCTCCTCTCTCCCTCACCCCACTCCCCCATTCATCCAGCCCTGCCTCCTCTTCTCTCCCTCATCCCACTCCCCCATCTATCCGGTCCTGCCGCTTCCTCTCAACCTCACCCTACTCCCCATCCATCCTAGCCTCCCCCCCCTCCCCCATCAATCCAGCCCTGACACTTCCTCTCTCCCTCACCCCACTCAACCATGCTTCCAGCCCTGCCCCCTCCTTTCACCTTCACCCGACTCTCCCATCTATCCAGCCCTGCCCTCTTCTCTCTCCCTCACCCCACTCCCCCATACATCAAGCCCTGCCCCCTCATTTCTCCCTTACCCCACTTCCCTATCCATCCAGGACAACTCCCTCCTCTCTCTCTCTTCCCACTCCCCCATCCATCAACCCCTTCCCCCTCCTCTCTCCCTCACCCCACTCCCCCATCCATCTAGCCTTAACCCATTCCCTCTCCCTCAACCCAGTCCCCTATCCATCCAGCCCTGCCCCTTCCTTTATCCCTCACCCCACACCCCATCCATCCAGCCCTGACACTTCCTCTCTCCCTCACCCCACTCCAACCTCCATCCAGCCGTGCCCCCTCCTCTCTCCCTCACCCCATCCATCCAGCCCTGACACTTCCTCTCTCCCTCACCCCACTCCAACCTCCATCCAGCCCTGCCCACTCCTCTGTCCCTCACCCCAATCCCCCATACATCAAACCCTGACCACTCATTTCTCCCTTACACCAATCCACTATCCATCTAGCCCTACCCCTTCCTCTCTCTCACCCCACTCCCCACTCCATCCACCCCTGCGCCCTGCGCTCCATCCAGCCCTGACCCATCCCCTCTCCCTCAACCGACTCCCCTATCCATCTAGCCATGCCTCCTCCTTTATCCCTCAACTCACACCCTCATATATCCAGCCCTGACCCCTCCTCTCTCCCTAATCCCACTCCTCAATCCATCCAGTCCTGCCCCCCCTTCTCTCTCTCATACCCACTCCCCCATCCATCGAGCCCTACCCCCTCGTCTCTCCCTCAACCCACTTCCCCATCCATCCAGCATTGCCCCCTCCTCTCTCTCTCACCCCACTCCCTAATCCATCCAGCCCTGCCCTCTCCTCTTTTCCTCACCCAACTCTCCCAACCATCCAGATCTGGCCCCTCTTCTCTCTCTCTACCCCCTTTCCCCATCCACCATGCCCTGACCCTCCTCTCTTCCTCACGCCACTCCCCCATCTATCCAGCCCTGCCCTCTCCTCGCTCCCTCACCCCACTCCCCCATCCATCCAGCCCTGCCCCCTCGTCTTTCCCTCACTCCAGTCCCCCATCCATTCAGCATTGTCCCCTCTTTTCTCCCTCAACCCACTCCCGCATCCATCCAACCATGTCCCTTCCTTTCACCCTCATCCCACTCTCCTATCCATTCAGCCCTATCCCTTCTCTCTCCCTCAACCTACTCCCCTATACACCCTGCCCTGCCCCCTCCTCTCTCCTTCACCTCAATCCCCCATCCATCCAGCCTTGCCCCCACTTTTCTCCCTCACCTTATTCCTCCATCCATCCAGCCCTGCCCTTTCCTCTCGCACTCACCCCACTCCCCCATCCATCGAACACTGACCCCTCCCCTCTCACTCAACCCACTCCCCTATCTATCCAGCTCTGCTCCCTCCTTTATCCCTCACCCCACTCACCGATCCACCCTACCCTGCCCCCTCCTCTCTCCCTCACACCACTCGCCCATCCATCCTGCCTTGCACCCTTCTCTCTCCCTCAAGCCACTCCCCTATCCATCCAGCTCTGCTCCCTACTTTATCCCTCACCCCATTCCCCCATCCATCCAGCCTTGCCTTTTCCTCTCTCCCTCATCCGACTCCCCCATCCATCCAGCCCTGCCCCCTTCTCTCTCCCTCACCCCCTTCCCTACTTCACTATTCCCTGGCCCCTCCTCTCTTCCTCACCCCACTCCCCCATCCATCCAGCCCTGCCCCCTCCTTTCTCCCTCACCCACTTCCCCCATCCACTCTGCCCTGCCCCCTCCTCTCTTCCCCACCTCGATCCCCCATCCATCAGGCCCTGCCCCTTCCTCTCTCCCTCACTCCAGTCTCCCAACCATTCAGCCTTGCCCCCTCTTTTTTTCCCTCAACCCAGCCATGTCCCTTCCTTTCACTCTCATCCCATTCCCCCATCCATCCAGATCTGTCCCCTCCTCCCTCCCTCACCCCACTCCCCTATCCATCCAGCCTTGTCCCTTCCTCTCACCCTCACCCCACTCCCCCATCCATCCAGCCCTGCCACTTCCTCTCTCCCTCACCCCATTCCCCAATCAATCCAGCCCTGCCTCCTCCTCTCTCCATCAGCCCACTCCCCCATCCATCCAGCCCTGCCTCCTCCTCTCTCCCTCATCCCACTCCAACATCCATCCAGCCCTGCCGACTCCTCTCTCCCTCACCCCACTCCCCTATCCGTCCAGCCCAGTCCCTTCCTGTCTCCCTCACCAAATGATTCCATCCATCCGGACTTGCCCCTTCCTCTCAACCTCAACTTACTACCCCATCCATCCTGCCCTCAGCCCCCTCCCCCATCCATCCAGCCCTGACACTTCCTCTCTCCGTCACCCAACTCCACCATCCTTCCAGCCCTGCCCCCTGCGATCTCCCTTACTCGACTCTCCCATTCATCCAGCCCTGCCCCCTCCTCTCTCCCTCACCCAACACTCCCATACATCAAGCTCTGCCCCCTCATTTCTCCCTTACCCCACTCCCCTATCCATCCAGACCTACCCCCTCCTCTCTCTCACCCCACTACCCAATCTATCCACCCCTACCCCCTCCTCTCTCACTCCCCCCACTCCCCCATCTATCCAGCCCTGGCCCTTCCCTTCTCCCTCAACCCACTCACCTATCCATCCAGCCCTACCCCTTCCTCTCTCTCTCACCTCACTCCCAAATCCATCCAAACCTGCCCCCTCCTCTCTCCCTCATCCCATTTCCCCATCCATCCAGCCCTGCCCTCTCCTCTCTCCCTCACCCCACTCCCCAATCCATCCAGCTCTGCACTCTCCTCTCTTCCTCACCCAACTCCCCCAACCATCCAGCTCCGCCCCCTCTTCTCTCCCTCTAGCCCCTTTCCTCATCCACCCTGCCTTGACCCTCCTCTCTTTGTCACCCCACTCCCCCATCCATCCAGCCCTGCCCCCTCCTCTCTCCCTCACCCCACTCCCCCATCCATTCAGCCCTGCCCCCTCCTCGCTCCGTCGCCCCACTCCCCCATTCATCTAGCCATGCCCCCTCCTCTTTACCTCACTCCAGTCCCCCATCCATTCAGCCTTGCCCCCTCTTTTCTCCCTTAACCCACTCCCGCATCCATCCAGCCATGTCCCTTCCTTTCACCCTCATCCCACTCCCCCATCCATCCAACCCTGCCCCCTCTTTTCTCCCTCACCTTACTCCTCCACCCATCCAGCCCTGCCCCTTCCTCTCTCCCTAACCCCACTCCCCCATTCATCCAACCTTTACCACTCCCCTCTCCCTCAACCCACTCCCCTATCCATCCAGCTCTGCTCCCTCCTTTATCCCTCGACCCACTCTCCCATCCATCAAACCCTGCCCCCTCCTATCTCACTCATCCCACTGCTCATCTATCCAGCCCTGTCCCCTCCTCTCTCTCAAGACCTGGCCTCTCCTCTCTCCTCACCCCACTCCCCCATCCATCGAGCCCAGCCCCTTCCCATGAGGGAGAGAGGAGGGGGCAGAGCTGGATGGATGGGGGAGTGAGGTGAGAGAGAGAGGAGGGGCCAGGTCTTGATGGATGGGGGAGTGGGTTGAGGGAGAGAGGAAGGGGCAGGGCTCGATGGATGGGGGAGTGGGGTGAGGAGAGAGGAGGGGACAGGGCTGGATAGATGAGGCAGTGGGATGAGTGAGATAGGAGGGGGCAGGGCTGAATGGATGGGGCAGTGGGATGAGGGAGAGAGGAGGGGGCAGGGCAGGATGCATGGGAGAGTGGGGTGAGGGTGAGAAGAAGGGGCAGGGCTGGATGGATGCGGGAGCGGGTTGAAGGAGAAAAGAGGGGGCAGCGCTGAATGGATGGGGGAGTGGCGTGATGGAGAGAGGAGGGGGCAGGGCTGGATTTATGGTGGAGTAGGGTGAAGGAGTAAGGCGGGGGCAGGGCTGGATGGATGGGGGAGTGGGGTGAGGGAGAGAGGAGGGGGCAGGGCTGGATTGATGGGAGTGTAAGGAGAGGGGGAGAGGAGGGGGCAGGGCTGGATGGATGGGGGAGGCTGTTGAGGGAGAGAGGAGGGGGCAGGGCTGGATGGATGGGGGAGTGGGGTGAGGGTGAAAGGAAGGGACCTGGCTGGATAGATGCGGGAGAAAAGAGGGGGCAGGGCTGAATGGATGGAGGAAAGGGGGAAGGGAGAGAGGAAGGGGCAAGGCTGGATGGATCGTGGAGTGGGGTGAGGGAGCAAGGAGGGGGCAGGGCTAGATGGAGGGGGAAGTGGGTGGGGTGAGGGAGAGAGGAGGGGATAGTGTTGGATGGATAGGGTAGTGTGGTGAGGGAGAGAGGTGGAGCAGAGCTGGATGGATGGAGGAGTGGGGTGAGGGAGAGAGGAGGGGGCAGGGCTGGATGGATGGGGGAGTGCAGTGAGGTTGAGACGAGGGTCAGGACTGGATGGATGGGGGAGTGCGGTGAGGGAGAGAGGAAGGGGCAGGGCTGGATGGATGGGGGAGTAGGGTGAGGGAGAAAAGAGGGGGCAGGACTGTATGGATGGGGGAGTGGGGTGAGGGAGAGAGGAGGGGGCAGGGCTAGATGGATCGGGGAGTGGGGTGAGGGAGCGAGGAGGGGGCAGGTCTGGCTGAAGGGGGAAGTAGGATTAGGGAGAGAGGAGGGGGTAGGGCTGGATAGATAGGGGAATGGGGTGAGGGAGAGAAGAGTGGGCAGCGCTGGATGGATGGAGGATTGGGGTGAGGGATAGAGAAGGGGACAGGGCTGGATGGATGGGGTAGAGGGGGGAGAGAGAGAGAGAGAGAGAGAGAGAGAGAGAGAGAGAGAGAGAGAGAGAGAGAGAGAGAGAGAGAGAGAGAGAGAGAGAGAGAGAGAGAGAGAGAGAGAGAGAGAGAGAGAGAGAGAGGAGGGGCCAGGGCTGGATGGATGGGGAAATGGGGTGAGGGAGAGATCTAGTGGCAGGGCTAGATGAATGGGGGAGTGGAGTGAGGGCTAGATGGATGTGGGAGTAGGATGATAGAAAGGGGCAGAGCTGGATGGATTGGGGAGTAGAATGAAGGAGAAAAGAGGGGGCAGAGCTGGATGGATGGGGGAATTAGGTGAGGGAGAGAGGAGGAAGCAGGGCTGGATGGATAGGGGAGTGGGGTGAGAAAGAGAGGAGGCGGCAAGACTGGATGGATGGGGGAGTGGGGTGAGGGAGAGAGGAGGGGGCTGGGCAGGGTGGATGGGGGAGTGGGGTGAGTGAGAAATGAGGGGTAGGGCTGGATGGAGGGAGGAGTGGGTTGAGGGAGAGAGGAGAGGGCAGGGCCAAATGAATGGGGGAGTTTGTAGGGTGGGGTGGGTAGTGGAGGAGTGGGGTGAGGGAGAGAGGAGGGGGACTGGATGGATGGGGGAGTGGGGTGAGGGTTAGAGGAAATGGCAGGGCTTGATGGATAGGGGAGTGGGGTGAGGGAGACAGGAGGGGGCAGGACTGGATGGATGGGGGAGTGGGGTGAGGGTGAGAGGAAAGGGCAGGGCTGGATGGATAGGTAAGTGGGGTGAGGGAGAGAGGAAAGGGCAGGGCTGGATGGATGGAGGAGTTGGGTGAGGAAGAGAGGAGGGGGCATGGCTAGATGGATAGGGGAGCCGGGTGAGGGAGAGAGGAGGGGGCAGGGCTGGAAGGATGGTGGAATGGGGTGAGGGAGAGAGGAAGTGTCAGGGCTGGATGGATGGGGGAGGGGGGTGAGGTCAGGATGGATGGGGGAGTAGGGTGAGATACAGAGGAAGGGGCAGGGCCGGATGGATGGGGGAGTAGGATGAGGGAGAGAGGAGGAGGCAGGGCTGGATGGATGTTGGAGTGGGATGAGGGAGAGAGGAGGAGACAGGGCTGGATAGATGAGGGAGTGGGGTGAGGGAGAGAGGAGGAGGCAGGGCTGGATGGATGGGGGAGTGGGACGAGGGATTAAAGAGGGAGCAGAGCTGGATTGATAGGGGAGTGGGTTGAGGGAGAGAGGATGGGGCAGGGCAGTGTGGATTGGGGAGTGGGTTTAGGGAGAGAGGAGGGGGCAGGGCTGGATAGATGGGGTAGTGGGGTGAGAGAGAGATGAAGAGGCAGGGCTGGATGGATGGGGGAGTGGTGTGATGGCTAGATGGATGGGGAAGTAGGGTGAGGGTGATAGAGAGGGGTAGGGATGGATGGCTTGGGGAGTAAGATGAAAAGGAAAAGAGGGGGCAGAGCTGGATGGATGGGGGAGTGAGGTGAGGGAGAGAGGAGGGGGCAGGGCAGGGTGGATGTGGGAGTGAGGTGAGGAAGAGAAAAGGGGGCAGGGCTGGATGGATGAGGGAGTGGGCTGAGTGAGAGAGGAGGGGGCAGGGCTAGATGGATTAGGGAGTTGGTAGAGGAAGAGGGTAGGGGTCAGGGCTGGATGTATTTGGGAGTGGAGTGGGGGTGAGACGAAGGGGCAGGGCAGGATGGATGGGGGAGTGGGGTGAGGTAGAGATGAGGGGGCAGGGCTGGATGGAAGGGGGAGTGGGGTGAGGGAGAGAATAGGCGGCAGGGCTCGATGGATGGAGGAGTGGGGTGAGGGAGAGAGGAGGGGGAAGGGCTGGATGGATGAGGGAGTGGAGTGAGGAAGAGAGTAGGGGGCAAAGCTTGATGGATGGGGGCGTGAGGTGAGGGAGAGAAGAAGGGGCAGGGCTGGATGGATTGGGGAGTGGGGTGAGGGAGAGAGTAGAGGGAGGGCTGGATAGATGCGGGAGTGGGGTGAGTGTGAGAGGAAAGGGCAGGGCTGAATGGATGCGGGAGTGGGGTGAGGGAAAAAAGAGGGGGCAGGTCTGGTTCGATGGGGGAGTGGGTTGAGGGAGAGAGGAGGTGGCAGAGCTGGATGGATGGGGGATTGGATAGGGCCCCACTCCCACATCCATCCAGCCCTGCCCCCTCCTCTTTCCCTCACTCCAGTCCTCCATCCATTCAGCCTTGCCCCCTCTTTTCTCCCTCAACCCACTCCCGCATCCATCCAGCCATGTCCCTTCCTTTCACCCTCATCCCACTTCCCTATCCATTCAGCCCTGCCCCTTCCTCACTCCCTCACCCCACTCCCCCATCCATCCAGCCTCACTCCTCCGCTCTCCCTCAACCCACTCTCCTATCCATCCAGCTCTACTCCCTCCTTTATCCCACACCCCACTCACCGATCCGATGTGCCCTGCCCCCTCCTCTTTCCCTGACCCCACTCCCCCATCCACCCTACCCTGTCCTCTCCTCTCTCCCTCAACCCACTCTCCTATCCATCCAGCTCTGCTCCATCCTTTATCTCTCACCCCAATCCCCCCATCCATTCAGCCCTGCCTCCTCTTCTCTCTCTCACCCCACTACCCCCATCCATCCAGCCCTGCCCTCTTCTCTCTCCCTAACCCCCTTCCCACATTCACTCTGCCCTTCCCCCTCTCTTCCTCATCCCACTCCCCCATCCATCCAGCCCTGCCCCTTCCTCTCTCCCTCAACCCCATCCCCTATCCACTCTGCCCTGCACCCTCCTCTCATCCTCACCCCACTCCCCCATCTATCCAGCCCTGCCCCCTCCCCTCTCCCTCACCCCATTTCCCCTTAAATCCAGCACAGCCCCCTCCTTGCTCCCTCACCCCACTCCCCCATCCATCTAGCCCTGCCCCCTCCTCTCTCCCTCACTCCAGTCTTCCAACCATTCAGCCTTGCCCCCTCTTTTCTCCCATAACCCACTCCCGCATCCATCCAGCCATGTCCCTTCCTTTCACTATCATCCCACTCCCCCATCCATCCAGCCCTGTCCCCTCCTCTCTCCCTCACCCCACTCCACTATCCATCCAGCCCTGCCCCCTCTTCTCTCCCTCACCACATTCCATTATTCATCCAGCCCTGCCCCCTCCTCTCTCCCTCACCCAACTCCCCCATCCATCCAGCCCTGCCCCCACCTCTCTGCCTCACCCTATTCCTCCCTCCATCCAGCCCTGTCCCCTCCCCTCTCCCTCACCCCACTCCCCTAGCCATCCACCCCTGCCCCCTCCTCTCAGCCTCACCCCACTCCCCCATCCATCCACCCCTGACCTCTCCCCTCTCCCTCACCCCACTCCCCCTTCCATCCAGCCCTGCCCCTTCCTTTCTCCGTCAGCCCACTCCCTCATCCATCCAGCGCTGCCCCCTCCTCTCTCCCTCACCCAACTCCCCAATCCACCCTGCCCTGTCCCTTCATCTCTCCCTCATCCTATTCTCCAATCCATCCAGCCCTGTCTCCTCCTCTCTCCCTCACCCCACTCCCCCATCCATCCAGCCCTGCCTCCTACTCTCTCCCTCATCCCACTCCCACATCCATCCAGCCCTGCCTCCTCCTCTCTCCCTCATCCCACTCCCCCATCCATCAGGCCCAGCCCCATCCTCTCAACCTCACCCTACTCCCCCATCCGTCCTGCCCTCACCCCTCTCCCCCATCCATCCAGCCCTGACACTTCCTCTCTCACTCACCCCACTCCACCATCCTTCTAGCCCTGCCCCTTCCTCTCTCCCTCACCCGACTCATCCACCCCTGCCCCCTCTTCTCACCCTCACCCCACTCCCCCATACATCAAGTCCTGCCCCATCATTTCTCCCTTACCCAACTCCCCTATCCATTCACCCCTATCCCCTCCTCTCTCTCTCACCCCACTCCCCCATCTATCCATCCCTGCCCGCTCCTCTCTCCCTTACCCCACTCCCCCATCCATCCAGCCCTGACCCCTCCCTTCTCCTCCAACCCACTCACCTATCCATCCAGCCCTGCTCTTCCTTTATCCTTTCACCCTCATCCCACTCCCCCATCCATTCAGCCCTGCCCCCTCCTCTCTCTTTCAACCCAATCCCCCATCCATCCAGCCCTGCCCCTTCCTCCCTCACCCCACTTCCCATCCATCCAGCCCTGATCCCTCCTCTCTCCCTCAACCCACTCCCCTATCCATCCAGGTCTGCTCCCTCCTTTATCCCTCATCCCACTCCCCTATCCATCAATCCCTGCCCCCTCCTCTCTCCCCCACTCACCGATCCACCCTGGCCTGCCCCCTCCTCTCTTCCTCACCCCACTCCCCCATCCACCCTGCCCTGCTCTTTCCTCTCCCCCTCAACCCACTCCCCTATCCATTCAGCTCTGCTCCCTCCTTTCTCCCTCACCCCACTCCCCCATCCATCCAGCCCTGCCCCCTCCTCTCTCCCTCACCCCACTCCCCCATCCATCAAGCCCTGCCTCCTCCTCTCTCCATCACCCAACTCCTACATCCATCAAGCCTCCCCCCACCTCTCTCCTTCACCCCACCCCCCCATCCATCCAGACTTGTCCCCTCCTCTCTCCCTCACTCCACTCCCCTATCCATCCAGACCTGACCCGTCTCCTCTCCCTCACCCCACTCCGTCTTCCATCCAGCCTTGACCCCATCTTTGTCCCTCAGCCCACTCCCTCATCCATCCAGCCCTGCCCCCTCCTCTCTTCCTCACCCAACTCCCAAATCCACCCTGCCCTTCCCTCTCCTCTCTCCCTCACCTAACTCCCCAATCCATCCCGCCTTGCCTCTTCCTCTCACCCTCACCCCACTCCCCCAACCATCCAGCCCTGACCCCTCCAATCTCCCTCAATCCACTCCCCCATCCATCCAGCCCTGCCTCCTCCTTTCTCCCTCATCCCACTCCCCCATCCATCCGGCCCTGGTAGTTCCTCTTAACGTCACCCTACTCCCTTATCCATCTTGCCCTCACTCCCCTCTCCCATCCATTTAGCCCTGCCATTTCCTCTCTCCATCACCCCATTCCTCCATCCATCCATCCCTGTCCCCTCCTCTCACCCTCACCCCACTCCCCCATCAATCCGGTCCTGTCCCCTCCTCTCTCCCTCACCCGACTCCTCCATCCATCCAGCCCTGCCCCTTCCTCTCTCCCTCACCCCACTCCCCTATCCATCCAGGCCTGCCCTTTCCTCTCACCCTCATCCCACTCCCCCATCAATCCAGTCCTGTCCCCTCCCTTCTCCCTCACCCGACTCCTCCATCCATCCAGCCCTGCCCCTTCCTCTCTCCCTCATCCCACTGCACTATCCATCCAGCCCTGCCCTTTCCTTTCACACTCCCCCCACTCCCCCATCCATCTAGTCCTGCCCTCTTTTCTCTCCCTCACCCCACTTCTCCATCCATCCAGCCTTGCCCCCTTCTCTCTCCCTCACCCCCTTCCCCATCCAACCTGCCCTGCCCCATCCTCTTTCCCTCACCCCACTCTCCCATCCATCGAGCCCTGCCACCTCCCCTCTTCCTCATCCCACTCCCCCTTCCATCCAGCCCTGCCTCCTCCTCTCTCCCTCACCCCACTCCCCCATCAATCCGGCCCTGCCACTTCCTCTCAACCTCACCCTACTCCCCTATCCATCTTGCCCCCAGTCCCTTCTCCCATCCATCCAGCCCTGCCACTTCCGCTCTCTCTCACCCCACTCCACCATCCTTCCAGCCCTGCTCCCTCCTCTCTCACTCACCCGACTCCCCTATCCATCTAGCCCTGCCCCCTTCTCTCTCCCTCACCCCACTCCTCCATCTATCCAGTCCTTCCCAACCTCATTCCCTCCCCACACTCCCCTATCCATCCAGCCCTACCCCCTCCTCTCTCCCTCACCCCACTTCCCCCTCTATCCATCCCTGCCCCCTCCTCGCTACCTCATCACACTCCCCGAACCATCCAGCCATCCATCCAGTTCTGCCCCCTCCTCTCTCTCTCATCCCACTCCCCTATCCATCCAGCCCAGCCCTTTCCTCTCACCCTAACCACACTCCCCCATCCTTCCAGTCCTACCCCCTCCTCTCTCCCTCACCCCAGTCCTCCATACATCCAGCCCTGCCCCCTCCTCTCTCCCTCATCCCACTCGCCTATCCATCCAGCCCTACCCCCTCCTCTCTCCCTCACCCCACTCCTCCATCTATCCAGTCCTTCCCAACCTCATTCCCTCCCCACACTCCCCTATCCATCCAGCCCTACCCCCTCCTCTCTCCCTCACCCCACTTCCCCCTCTATCCATCCCTGCCCCCTCCTCGCTACCTCATCACACTCCCCGAACCATCCAGCCCTGCTCCCTTCTCTCTCTCTCATCCCACTCCCCCATCCATTCGGCCCTGCTCCCTCTTTTCTCGCTCACCCCACTCCCGCATCCATCCAGCCATGTCCCTTCCTTTCACCGTCACCCCACTCCCCCATCCATCCAGCCCTGCCCCCTCCTTTCTCCCTCAACCCACTCCCCCATTCACCCTGCCCTGCCCCCTCCTCTCTCCCTCACCTCACTCCCCTATCCAACCAGCCCTGCCCCCTTTTTTCTCCCTCATCCTACTCCCCCATCCATCCAGCCCTGCCCCTTCCTCTCTCGCTCACCGCTCTCCCCCATCCATCCAGCCCTGACCCTCGTTTCACCCTCACCCCACTCCCCCATCCATCCAGCCCTGACCCTCGTTTCACCCTCACCCCACTCCCCCATCCATCCAGCCCTGGCCCCTACTGTTTCCCTCATTCCACTCGCCCATACATCCAGCCCTGCCCCTTCCTCTCTCGCTCACCGCTCTCCCCCATCCATCCAGCCCTGACCCTCGTTTCACCCTCACCTCACTCCCCCATCCATCCAGCCCTGGCCCCTACTCTTTCCCTCATTCCACTTCCCCATCCATCCAACTCTGATCCGTCCTCTCTCTCTCATTCCACTCCCCCGTCCACCCTGCCTTGCCCCCTCCTCTCTCCCTCACCTCACTTACCCATCCTACCAGCTCTGCCCCCTCTTTTCTCCCTCACCCTCTTCCCCTATCTATCCAGCCCTGCACCTTCCCCTCTCCCTCACCGCACTCCCCCAACCATCCAGCCCTGCCCCTTCGTCTAAACCTCACCCCACACCCCCATCCATCCAATCCTGCCACCTCCTCTCTCCCTCATCCTACTCCCCCATCAATCCAATCCTGCCCCCTCCTCTCTCTCTCACCCAACTCCCAAATCCATCCAGCCCTGCCCCCTCCTCTTTCCATCACCCCACTCCCCCATCCATCCAGCCCTGCCCCCTCTTTTCTCTCTCTCCCCGCTCCTGCATACATCCCGCCCTGCCCCTTCCTCTCACCCTCACCCGACTCTCCCATCCATCCAGCCCTGCCTCATCTTCTCTCCCTCATCCCACTGCCCCATACATCCAACCCTGTCCCCTCCTCTCTCCCTCACCCCACTCCCCCTTCCATCCAGCCCTGCCCCTTCCTCATTCCCTCAACCCACTCCCCCATCCATCATGCCCTACCCCTTCTTCTCTCCCTCACCCCACTCCCCCATCCATCCAGCCCTGCCTTCTCTTTTTTCCCTCACCCCACTCCCGCATCCATCCAGTCCTGCCCCTTCCTCTCTCCCTTACCCCACTCCCCCATCCATCTAGCCCTGTCCCTTCCTCTCTCCCTCACCCCACTACCCCATCCATCCAGCCATGCCCCTTCCTCTCTCCCTCACCTCACATCCCCATCCATCAAGCCTTGCCCCCTCCTCTCTCCCTCAATCCACTCCCCCATCCATCCAGCCCTGCACCCTCTTCTCACCCTCACCCCACTCCTCCCTCCATCCAGCCCTGTCCTCTCCTCTCTCTCTCTCAGCCCACTCCCCCATCCATCCAGCCCTGCCCCCTTCTGTCTTCCTCAGCCCACTCTCCCATCCATCCAGCCCTGCCGCCCTATCTCTCCCTCACCCCACTCCCCCATCCATCTAGCCATGCCCCCTCATCTCTATCTCATCCCACTCCCCGATCCATCTAGCCCTGCCACTTCCTCTTACCCTCACCACACTCCCCTATCCATCCAGCCCTGACCCCTCCCATCTCCCTCTACCAACTCCTCCATTCATCTAGCCTTACCCCCTAATTTGGTGGACGTGTCCGACGAGGGCGACGTGCGATCCTTCTTGCTGGACTTCGGTCTGGCTAAGAGGGACACTGACCGTAACCAGCAGGAGTCCGATGTCATTGACATTGTGGCTACTGCGCTGGAAGTCATCTCCGACTCGGAGCACCTCTCTCGCTTCAGGTGGAGGCTCAATAAGAGCTCTAAATTAAACAAGGTCACCAACCTGCTGCACCAAGCCTTGGAAGATGGTGACCTAAATAGTTGTTGAAATCAAACAAAGGACCTGTGCAGAAAACCCAAACTCAATAAAATTGGTAGGTAGGTAGATAGATAGGTAGGTAGGTAGATATATTGATAGGTAGGTAGGTAGGTAGATATATAGATAGGTAGGTAGGTAGGTAGATAGATATACGGATTGTTAGGTAGGTAGGTAGGTAGGTAGATATATTAATAAGTAGGTAGGTAGATAGGTTGGTAGATAGGTAGATACGTACGTAGGTAAGTAGGTAGATAAGTAGATAGATAGATAGGAATCTCCTCACTACCTCTTTTCCCTCCTCCCCACACTTTCTCCCTTCCCTAATTTTTCCTCCTTCCTCTCCCTCACGCCATTCCTACCCCTCCCCCTTCCCATTTACCCTTCCATTCCACCTCCTTATTATTCATTGATGACCACGGTCACCTCAAAACATGGAATCCGTTAATTCAAAATTCGAATCTAGCTACCTACTCCTCATCCCACCCATCAGAAGCATCCCCCCCCGCCACACACACACATGGGTAATAAAGTAGGATAGTTTGCAACTTATCAATGTTGTTATATGTTAACTTGGTGCAGTCTAAGTATTTTCTGGTTGTCTTCATCCAGTTAAAGTATCCACATTTGATTCTTCTCAGGATTTCCTTTAATAATTGGTAGACAAACACTCTTCCAGTATGTCTTGTCTATAATGATTTTGTGGCAGCTTTTTGCTATTATTGAGTAGGTCAGGTTTGCCAATCTTTGTGTCTTCATAATCATGTTATTCTTCTGTTCCTTAAATATATCCCTCTTGTCTTATTATAACACCTAGATACTTAATATTGTTAGTCACACGGATTCCCTCAATGTTCTCTGGTTTGTGTTCTGCGTTGTGTATGATTATTTATCTTTTTTCTTTATTTATTTCCATGCCATATTCCTTGCTTATTTCCATCAGTGTTTTGATGTTATCACAAGCTTCTTGTAACGCTATTATAAGTCTCATGGAAAATGTTCATAAGCAGAAGAAGAAAAGTGCTTCCTCCATAACGGCTTGTGTTGTTGTTATGATCAGCTGATTCCGCAAGGCGAGTGGTTCTACTTGTGAGTGTGACCAGCTAGTCGTATCGCCGTCAAGCCAGGGAAAACGGAAGTCATACCTAGTGCGACCGTAGCTTAAGGTGATGTTCATGCCTCTAGTAGTAAAACCCTTTCTCTTTTCCATTTCTTGAAGAATTAAATAAATGATGAGTTTAAAGATAGTTGTGGAACCTGTACAGCCCTGTCTGATCCCATTTGCTACCTTCATTTCTGTGGTTAGGTCTTCAGTGATGCTGAGTTTTGTTATGTCATCTTGGTAGGTGTTAGCGAATGCAGTGATGATTAGTGGATATATTTTGTATTTAATCAAGGCCTCTACTATTTTAGCTCTCTTCACTGAATCAAACGCCTTTGAGAAGTCAATAGATGTGATAATTAACGTTTTGTTTTCCCTGTAACTCATTTCTACACAATATAGAAGTATAAAGATGTTGTCTTCTATTCTTGCTCCTGAAGTGAAACCAGCTTGTACTATTTTTTGTTCTTCATTAATCCTAAGATGGTCTTAAATTTTGTTTCAGATCACAGCCATGAATATTTTATATATGTAATTTGTTAGTGCAATTGGGCGGAGGTCCTTTGCTGTTGGTTTGGCTTTCTTGGGTATCATTATGGTATGTGATCTTCTCTATTCTTGTGGTATGTTTCCACTTTCCAGTACATTATTTAAGCATCTTGTATATACATACATCGGTATATACATACATACATACATATATGATATGTTTAAATGCCATTATCTTACTGTGTGAGTGCATACACACATGCATTAGGTTGTTTTTTTTTACACTCTTCGAACGAATGGATGCTACAGACTAGTAGGTAATATAACTATAGGAATTAATCTATTAATTTATAAATTTAATTGTACTTCTGAATTATTCTTTTTTTTTCGGATGTTTCTTTATTTTTATTTGTATACTTTTTTGTTCACTTATAATGTGCTAACATTCACATTTTATTTCAGGTTTTTTGGTTGTGACAACCATAAGGACACATTCCTGCAGATCCTTGTTGGTTTGGCCAGGAAGTTCCCAAAGTTTGAGGTGGCACAGTGCTGTAATGGGCACAATGTAATCACCAAGATTCTCCCCGTCGTGGGCGGCAACCTTTTCAATGGTTTTGGCTCCAACTTGTGCAGGGACACAAACTCTGATGTTCACGCCAAGTTGCCCTCCAAACGCCAGGCCACCGGCGACTGTGTGAGGGATACTAGAAGCCATGACCAAATGAAAAGACAGAAGCTCCAGGGGCAGAAAAAATAGGTGATGGGGGAAATAATGACTGCGTCTTACAAGCCAGTGATTTGTCTCTCTCTTCAAAGGAGTTATACTTACTGCTACTGCAGACTGTTTTTTTCTTCTGTGCAATAAAGATATTTCTCCCCCTGCAAGACAGTGACTTGTGCTTTTCTTCAAGGGAGTTATACTTACTGCTATTGCAGACAGTGTTATTTTTCTGTGCAACAAAGATATTTTTCCACCTGCAAGACAGTGACTTGTGCTTTTTTTCAAGGGAGTTATACTTACTGCTACTGCAGACAGTGTTTTTTTTTCTTTCTGTGCAACAAAGATATTTCTCCCCCTGCAAGACAGTGACTTGTGTTTTTCTGCAAGGGAGTTATACTTACTGCTACTGCAGACAGTGTTTTATTTTTCTGTGCAATAACGATATTTCTCTCCCTGCAAGACAGTGATTTGTGCTTTTTTTCAAGGGAGTTATACTTACTGCTACTGCAGACAGTGTTTTTTTTCTGTGCAACAAAGATATTTCTCCCTCTGCAAGACAGTGACTTGTATCTCTCTGAACGCAAGTACGCCAATTCTTTGAGAGTGAGGCCATCGTCAGGCGTGTCAACCTGGTGTGCCTTTCTCGATACACCTTGGAGGAGGTACAGACCGCCAGGGAGCAGCTGGTCATGGAGGACAATCGGGTGGTTCAGATGTTGATTGGAGAGCTCTCTGACCTGGACCCTGAACCGCCAGAAGACCTGCTTGCGGCAGCTACATGGCACTTCTCGGGGTACCTGGGCAGGATGTCCTTGGGTGAAATTATTGCAAATATGGTGTTTTTATTGGTGTCTTAGGATTGAATAATTGTCGCCCACCGATGACGTATGTTGACTAATTTGTTTTTGTTGCTCATAAATATATTCTTCACATCACTCTGAGGTGTTTGCTTTTTGTTTGAGGTTTTTATGATGATTTTAAGTATTTTATTCAAATAAAACAAACAAAAAATCGCGTCAGCACCCATTTGCGAAAGACGCGATTTCGAGTGCACAGTCACGTATGGTGTATTCTATGGTATTGCATATCAATATAGACTACATGGGCTATGCATGTAAGTGTTTTCAGATTGAAATTCCAATATTCCTGGAAATTATTGCAAATTTTGTTTTTTTATTGGTGTCAGGATTGAATAATTGTCGCCCACCGATGATGTATGTTGACAATTTTGTTTTTGTTGCTCATAAATATATTCTTCACATCACTCTGAGGTGTTTGCTTTTTGTTTGAGGTTTCTATAATGAGTTTAAGTATTTTATTCAAATAAAAAAAAAAAAAATCATCTCAGTACCCATTTGCGGAAGACCCAATTTCGAGTGCACAGTCACGTATGGTGTATTCTATGGTATTACATATTAATATAGACTCCATGGACTATGCATGTAAGTGTTTTCAGATTGAAATTCCAATATTCCTGGAATTTATTGCAAATTTTGTGTTTTTCTTGGTTTCTTAGGATTCAATAATTGTCGCCCACCGATGACGTATGTTGACTAATTTGTTTTTGTTGCTCATAAACATATTCTTTACATCACTCTGAAGTGTTTGCTTTTCATTTGAAGTTCCTATCTTAATTCTAAGTATTTTATTTGATTTTTCTAAAAATCTGCCGTAGGACCGGTTTGCAAAAGGCCAGATTTCGAATGTCCAGTCAAGTATAGTGTAGTCTATGGCCACATATATAGAAAAATAAATAAATCATAATAGAAAATATATTAATTAAAGATATATTTATATCTACCGATATATGCGTGCGTATTTATCTATTTCTCTATTTATACGCCACATAAATAGAGAAATAAATAGATGAAAGTAGAAAATTGATTAATTAAAGATAGAGATATATAAACCGATATATATGTGCGTATCTATCTCTCTCTCTCTATCTATAAGCCACATAAATAAAGAAAGAAATAGATAAAAATAGCAAATGAAGTAATTAAAGATATAGATATATCTATTGATATATGCGTGCGTATCTATCTATCTCTCTTATTATACGCCACATAAATAAAGAAATAAATAGATAAAAATAGAAAGTTAATTAATTAAAGACATAAATATATCTACCGATATATGTAGGTAGGTAGTTAGTTGTTAATAGGTAGGTAGTTAGTTGTTAAGTAGATAGATAGTTAGTTGTTAATAGGTAGGTAGTTAGTTGTTAAGTAGATAGGTAGTTAGTTGTTAAGTAGATAGGTAGTTAGTTGTTAAGTAGATAGGTAGTTAGTTGTTAAGTAGGTAGGTAGTTAGTTGTTAAGTAGATAGGTAGTTAGTTGTTAAGTAGATAGGTAGTTAGTTGTTAAGTAGGTAGGTAGTTAGTTGTTAAGTAGATAGGTAGTTAGTTGTTAAGTAGATAGGTAGTTAGTTGTTAAGTAGGTAGGTAGTTAGTTGTTAAGTAGATAGGTAGTTAGTTGTTAAGTAGATAGGTAGTTAGTTGTTAAGTAGATAGGTAGTTAGTTGTTAAGTAGATAGGTAGTTAGTTGTTAAGTAGATAGGTAGTTAGTTGTTAAGTAGATAGGTAGTTAGTTTTTAAGTAGATAGGTAGTTAGTTTTTAAGTAGGTAGATTGTTAGTTGTTAAGTAGGTAGGCAGTTAGTTGTTAAGTAGGTAGTAGTTAGTTGTTAAGTAGATAGATAATTAGTTGTTAAATAGAAAGGTAGTTAGTTGTTAAGTAGGTAGATTGTTAGTTGTTAAGTAGGTAGGTAGTTAGTTGTTAAGTAGATAGGTAGTTAGTTGTTAAGTAGATAGGCAGTTAGTTGTTAAGTAGGTAGGTAGTTAGTTGTTAAATAGATAGGTAGTTAGTTGTTAAGTAGATAGGTAGTTAGTTGTTAAGTAGATAGGTAGTTAGTTGTTAAATAGATAGGTAGTTAGTTGTTAAGTAGATAGGTAGTTAGTTGTTAAGTAGGTAGGTAGTTAGTTGTTAAATAGGTAGGTAGTTAGTTGTTAAGTAGATAGGTAGTTAGTTGTTAAGTAGATAGGTAGTTAGTTGTTAAATAGATAGGTAGTTAGTTGTTAAGTAGATAGGTAGTTAGTTGTTAAGTAGGTAGGTAGTTAGTTATTAAGTAGATAGGTAGTTAGTTGTTAAGTAGATAGATAGTTAGTTGTTAAATAGATAGGTAGTTAGTTGTTAAGTAGATAGATAGTTAGTTGTTAAGTAGATAGGTAGTTAGTTGTTAAGTAGATAGGTAGTTAGTTGTTAAGTAGATAGGTAGTTAGTTGTTAAGTAGATAGGTAGTTAGTTGTTAAGTAGGTAGGTAGTTAGTTGTTAAGTAGATAGGTAGTTAGTTGTTAAGTAGATAGGCAGTTAGTTGTTAAGTAGGTAGATTGTTAGTTGTTAAGTAGGTAGGTAGTTAGTTGTTAAGTAGGTAGGTAGTTAGTTGTTAAGTAGTTAGGTAGTTAGTTGTTAATTAGATAGGTAGTTAGTTGTTAAGTAGATAGGCAGTTAGTTGTTAAGTAGGTAGGTAGTTAGTTGTTAAGTAGATAGGTAGTTAGTTGTTAAGTAGGTAGGTAGTTAGTTGTTAAGTAGTTAGGTAGTTAGTTGTTAAGTAGATAGGTAGTTAGTTGTTAAGTAGATAGGTAGTTAGTTGTTAAGTAGGTAGGTAGTTAGTTGTTAAGTAGCTAGGTAGTTAGTTGTTAAGTAGATAGGTAGTTAGTTGTTAAGTAGATAGGTAGTTAGTTGTTAAGTAGATAGGTAGTTAGTTGTTAAGTAGATAGGCAGTTAGTTGTTAAGTAGATAGGTAGTTAGTTGTTAAGTAGATAGGTAGTTAGTTGTTAAGTAGATAGGTAGTTAGTTGTTAAGTAGATAGGTAGTTAGTTGTTAAGTAGATAGGTAGTTAGTTGTTAAGTAGATAGGCAGTTAGTTGTTAAGTAGATAGGCTGTTAGTTGTTAAGTAGATAGGCAGTTAGTTGTTAAGTAGGTAGGTAGTTAGTTGTTAAGTAGGTAGGTAGTTAGTTGTTAAGTAGGTAGGTAGTTAGTTGTTAAGTAGATAGGTAGTTAGTTGTTAAGTAGGTAGGTAGTTAGTTGTTAAGTAATATTTAGTTAGTTGTTAATATGATAACAGTTGTGTGTAATACTTCACGTTTTAACATCTTCCTACCTCTTCTCTTCTCATTGGTAAGTACTAAGTTCATTAGTTAACGTGTGTGTGTGTGTGTGTGTGTGTGTGTGTATGTGTGTGTGTGTGTGTGTGTGTGTGTGTGTATGTGTGTGTGTGTGTGTGTGTGCGCGTGTGTGTGTGTGTGTGTGTGTGTGTGTGTGTGCGTGTGTGTGTGTGTGTGTGTGTGTGTGTGTGTGTGTGTGTGTGTGTGTGTGTGTGTGTGTGTGTGCGTGTGCGCGTGTGTGTGTGTGTGTGTGTGTGTGTGTGTGTGTGTGCGCGTGTGTGTGTGTGTGTGTGTGTGTGTGTGTGTGTGTGTGTGTGTGCGCGTGCGTGTGTGTGTGTGTGTGTGTGTGTGTGTGTGTGTGTGTGTGTGTGTGCGTGTGTGTGTGTGTGTGTGTGTGTGTGTGTGTATGTATGTGTGTGTGTGTGTGTGTGTGTGTGTGTGTGTGTGTGTGTGTGTGTGTGTGCGCGTGTGTGTGTGTGTGTGTGTGTGTGTGTGTGTGTGTGTGTGTGTGTGTGTGTGTCTGTGTTTGTAGAATATTGGGTTTAACTATCAGGTTATTGTTCAGTCTTTTTATACTTTGTTTGTGTTTGAAATTAAGTGCTATGACAACTTTTAGGAGTGGTATAGTGGTTTTGCTAAATAATTGTTTGTGTTTGAAGTGCTAATGTTTCAATTAGACCTTTGAATATTGTAGTCTTTATATGTTTATTTAATTATTTAATTGGTTGTTCACTCGTTAAGTTTTGGAAAACATGTAACCATATTTCCATAATCATTTAATTTTTCTCTCTTTATTTATTTGTTAAAATGTTGATTATACGTCTATGATTTGTTACATAAATTTAACAAATAGTCTTATTTAGTTACATGTGTAGGTGACGATGTAGGAGACAATATTTCTACGATCTAAAAAGAACTAGGCTATATATTGGCATTTACGGTATACTTCCTTCCTTAACATTAGGCTACATTGACAATACTTTTTGGTGTAACATTTTAATATTATTATCTAACAAAATAGTTAATTGACTTATTAATTGCAAGCAAACATGGATCCCAAATTAGGGTACAAAAATCCAGTTGTTTATACAAGTTGTAGTATTAGTGACTAGGCTACTGTGACTGAAAACTTATTGGTGTGGTGAATTTATTGTTATTATCTAGTTATCTACATAATACTTATTTATAAAAGATATTATTTACTTAATAGTCTCAAAATAATCCAGTTAGTCAATAATCGATCTATCATATAATGTATTTCCAAAAATTTATATCACCATACGTATTGATATCATGACAGTTGCGTATAATACTTAACGTCTTAACATCTTCCTACCTCTTCTCTTCTCATTGGTAAGTAATACATTCACTAGTTAACGTGTCTGTGTGTGTGTGTGTGTGTGTGTGTGTGTGTGTGTGTGTATGTGTGTGTGTGTGTGTGTGTGTATGTGTGTGTGTGCGCGCGCGCGAGTGTGTGTGTGTGTGTGTGTGTGTGTGTGTGTGTGTGTGTGTGTGTGTGTGTGTGTGTGTTCATAGAATATTGTGATTAATTATCAGGTTATTGTTCAGTCTTTTTATATTATAGTTGTGTTGTAAATTAAGTGTTACTACAACTTTTTGCAGTGATATAGTGGTTTTGCTTCATATTTGTTTGTGTTTAAAGTTTGAATATTTAAATTTGAATGATGTAGTCCTTATATGTTTATTAAATTATTTGGTTGGTTGTTCACTCATCAAATTTGGGAAAAAGATGTAACCATTTTTCCATAATCTTTCAATTTTTCTCTCTTTATTTATTAGTTAAAATATTGATTATACTTCTATGATTTGTTACATAAATTTAAGAAAGTCTTATTTAAGTTACATGTGTAGGTGACGATGTAGGAGACAATATTTCTACAATCTAAAAGAACTAGGCTATATATTGGCATTTACGGTATACTTCCTTCCTTGACATTATACTTCATTAACAATGCTTTTTGGTGTAACATTTTAGTATTATTATCTAACAAAATATTTCATTGACTTATTGATTGCAAGCAAACATGGATCCCAAATTAGGGTACAAAAATCCAGTTGTTTATACAAGTTGTAGTATTAGTGACTAGGCTACTGTAACTGAAAACTTTTTGATATGGTGACTTTTTTTTTCTTTTTTTCTAGTTATATACACTAATTTATAAAGGCAATTCTTCACTTTATAGTCTAAAAATAATAGTCAGTCATGTATCTATCTATCTTATAATGCATTTCTAAAAGTTTTTTTTATCACCATACGTATTATTATCATGATGACAGTTGCGTGTGATACTTACTTAGCGACTTACCGTTCTCTCTATTTATGAATGTAGCCTAGAAAGTAGTATCCAACTCGAATAGCGTTTGACATACCAACATACACACACCTCACACGCTATGGGTTCCTGACATTCCATCCATTCACACACACACACACACACACACACACACACACACACACACACACACACACACACACACACACACACACACACACACACACACGCTAAATACATCCTGCTTTTGTCTTCTTGCTTTGCCCTTCGTTTCCTATGTAAAATACCAATATCCCTCATCAGTAGTATAAAGGCGAAGGTCCCCCGCCCCACTAACCCTCCACTGAGGAAGAATAAGATTGGAGACTCAAAGAGGAAGATACTAGAGGCAGGAGTATAAATCTTAAGCACTAGAAAACAGATTATTTACATATGATAAAAAAAAACCTGTAAAAAGTGTAAACAAAATATTTAGTTGAATCAAACTAAAATTGTGAGGGTTGTGAGGGTATTAAAGTCAGTGGATGGTGAGGGTGGGAGTGGTGGTGATGGTGAGAGCCGAGGGTGGTGGTGGTGTTGGAGGTGGTGGTGGAGTGGGCGGTGTTGTTGGGCGGACCAATGTTTGCAGGAGGAGAGGCTAAGCTCCGCTCCCCAGCACCAGTCCGCCATTGCCAGCGGCACTAACAGCAAACGACCATGTGCTCTGCAAGACGCTCCATGCCACCCACTCTCGCCACTTCCCTGTAGTACAAGCTAAGAAACATGAAATTGGGCAAAATTATGCACAAGCATGAAACTTTGCACAATGATAAACCATCATATGAATACAAATATCAGACGTGGGGCCATTCGAAAAACGCGATATTTTAGCCGTGGCGGCCATTTTGGATCCGCCATTATCGGGAATATCATTTGTTGCCATATTTCATGAACTAACTGACTTTTGACATTAAAACTGGCATCTGCTACTAGGTTTTCAGGGTCAAGAATCACGATAAATACATCAAAAATCATGTCAGATCATTGTAATGCTATGTAATTGTACATTTATCACAAAACACCCGAATTTTCAGAAATTCAAATGGAAGCAAGCAATGTTACATGAATGAGTTTGTTACAGTTATCATATACAATAAGCGTTCTCATTTTCTAAGAAAATTTATACCAATATATTGAGTCAGTCTACTCAGCCTGCACAATCACCACTACAATGACAAAGTGCTGTGCAGTTAAAAGCTGCCTTAACACATCTACAGGAATTTCGGCACCCTTTTAGGCAACCACAACGTATCAGCCTGGGATATATGGAAGACATACGACAAACTCACAGATGCCTTCCATTCAGTAATGCTAGCTCCAGATGAACTTACTGAAAAGACGATTTCCACAGTTGAGCGTTTTACTGTTCTACTGTACAACAGAACCAGTGTTCTATCCAGCGTTGATGCAGCTCGCATGGAACTATTTGTCAAGAAGGGGCGCAGTATGGAGGACTTACCCCCAACAATGGATGCTCTTATGTTCCACATCCGTAGAAGTGCATTCCAGGCTGCATAATGCTGAGGTAGAATCCTGGATCTTTCACCGAAACTCCCCTGCCCTTCAGACTGGGGTTGGCTAAACCAAGAAGGATGGCAGTCAGTGTGGACCACACTTCCACAAGCTAGTCAAGCTTCACGTGAACTGATACGTTGTGGTTGCCTAAAAGGGTGCCGAAATTCCTGTAGATGTGTTAAGGCAGCTTTTAACTGCACAGCACTTTGTCATTGTAGTGGTGATTGTGCAGGCTGAGTAGACTGACTCAATATATTGGTATAAATTTTCTTAGAAAATGAGAACGCTTATTGTATATGATAACTGTAACAAACTCATTTATGTAACATTGCTTGCTTCCATTTGAATTTCTGGAAATTCGGGTGTTTTGTGATAAATGTACAATTGCATAGCATTACAATGATCTGACATGATGTTTTATATGTTTATCGTGATTCTTGACCCTGAAAACCTAGTAGCAGATTCCAGTTTTAATGTCAAAAGTCCAGCGAAATATGGCAACAAATGATATTCCCGGTAATGGCAGATCCAAAATGGCCGCCACAGCTAAAATATCGCGTTTTTCGAATGGCCCCACGTCTGAGATTTGTATTCATATGATGGTTTATCATTGTGCAAAGTTTCATGCTTGTGCATAATTTTACCCAATTTCATGTTTCTTAGCTTGTACTACAGGGAAGTGGCGAGAGTGGGTGGCGTGGAGCGTGTTGCAGAGCACATGATCTTTTGCTGTTAGTGCCGCTGGCAATGGCGGACTAGTGCTGGGGAGCGGAGCTTAGCCTCTCCACCTGCAAACATTGGTCCGCCCAACAACACCGCCCGCTGCACCACCACCTCCAACACCACCACCATCCTCGGCTCTCACCACACACTCTCACCCTTACTATCCACTAACATTAATGCCCTCACAACCCTCACTATTTTAGTTTGATTCAACAAAAATTTTTGTTTACACTTTTTACAGGCTGTATTTTTCATATGTAAATAATCTGTTTTCTAGTGCTTAAGATTTATACTCCTGCCTCTAGTATCTTCCTCTTTGAGTCTCCAATCTTATTCTTCCTCAGTGGAGGGTTAGTGGGGCGGGGGACCTTCGCCTTTATACTACTGATGAGGGATATTGGTATTTTACATAGGAAACGAAGGGCAAAGCAAGAAGACAAAAGCATGATGTATTTAGCGTGTGTGTGTGTGTGTGTGTGTGTGTGTGTGTGTGTGTGTGTGTGTGTGTGTGTGTGTGTGTGAATGGATGGAATGTCAGGAACCCATAGCGTGTGAGGTGTGTGTATGTTGGTATGTCAAACGCTATTCGAGTTAGGTACTAATTTCTAGGCTACATTCATAAATAGAGAGAATGCTAAGTCGCTAAGTAAGTATCACACGCAACTGTCATCATGATAATAATACGTATGGTGATAAAAACTTTTAGAAATGCATGATCATATAGATAGATACATGACTGACTATTATTTTTAGACTATAAAGTGAAGAATTGCCTTTATAATTAGGTGTTCTGTAGATTACTAGAAAAAAAAAGTCACCATATCAAAAAGTTTTCAGTCACAGTAGCCTAGTCACTAATACTACAACTTGTATAAACAACTGGATTTTTGTACCCTAATTTGGGATCCATGTTTGCTTGCAATCAATAAGTCAATGAAATATTTTGTTAGATAATACTACTAAAATGTTACACCAAAAAGCACTGTTAATGAAGCATAATTTCAAGGAAGGAAGTATACCGTAAATGCTAATATATAGCCTAGTTCTTTTAGATCGTAGAAATATTGTCTCCTACATCGTCACCTACACATGTAACTAAACAAGACAATTTGTTAAATTTATGTAACAAATCATAGAAGAATAATCAATATTTTAACTAATAAATAAAGAGAGAAAAATTGAAAGATTATGGAAAAATGGTTACATCTTTTCCCAAATTTGACGAGTGAACAACCAACCAAATAATTTAATAAACATATAAGGACTACATTATTCAAAAGTCAAATTTAAATATTCACACTTTAAACACAAACAATTATGAAGCAAAACCACTATATCACTGCAAAATTTTTTAGTAACACTTAATTTACAACACAACTAAAATATAAATAGACTGAACAATAACCTGATAATTAATCACAACATTCTATGAACACACACACACACACACACACACACACACACACACATACACACACACACACACACACACACACACACACACACACACAGACACAGACACACACACACACACACACACACACACACACACAAACACACGCACACACACACACACACACACACACACACACCACACACACACACACACACACACACACACACACACACACATACACACACACACATACACACACACACACACACACACACACACACACACACACACACACAGACACGTTGACTATTGAATTTAGTACTTACCAATGAGAAGAGAAGAGGTAGGAAGATGTTAAGACGTTAAGTATTATACGCAACTGTCAT
>JAXIVD010001131.1:90000-92500 GCA_036785275.1 Cancer borealis
ATTGCCTTTATGATTTGGTGTTCTATAGATAACTAAAACTAACAATAAAAAGTCACCACACCAATAAGTTTTCAGCCACGGTATTCTAGTCACTAATACTACAACTTGTATAAACAACTGGATTTTTGAAGACTGATCTTTTGGTATCCAGGATTCCTTGCAATTAATAGGTCAATGAAATATTATGTTAGATAATAATACAAAAATGTTATACCATAAAGTGTAGCTTAATGTGGAAGGGAGTATAGCGTTGATGCCAATGTCCGAGTATAGCTTAGTTATTTTAAATCGTAGAAATATTATATCTAACATTGTTTCCTACATATAAAACCCCCCAAAAGACTATTGATTAAATATATGTAACACATCGTAGACATATAATCAGTCCTTAACAAATAAATGTAGTGAGAGAAACTGAAAGATAGGGAAAATATCGTTACATCTTTTCCCAAACTTAATGAGTGAACGACCAACCAAATAATTAAATAAACACATAAGAACTACACTATTCAAAAGTCTAATTGGAACATCCACATCTTAAACACTCTCTCTCTCTCTCTCTCTCTCTCTCTCTCTCTCTCTCTCTCTCTCTCTCTCTCTCTCTCTCTCTCTCTCTCTCTCTCACTGTGTGTGTGTGTGTGTGAGTGTGTGTGTGTGTGTGTGTGTGTGTGTGTGTGTGTGTGTGTGTGTGTATGTGTGTGTGTGTGTGTGTGTGTGTGTGTGTGTGTGTGTGTGTGTGTAGATTATTGTGTTTTTTGTTCAGGTTATTGTTCAGTAATTTTATTTTATATTTGTGTTGGAAATGAAGTGTTGGTATGACTTTTTGGAGTATTGTAGTGATTTTTGCTTCATAATTACTTGTGTTTAAGTTGTGGATGTTCAAATTAGACCTTTGAATAGTGTAGTCCTTATATGTTTATTTAATTATTTGACTGTTCGTTCACTCATTCAGTTTGGGAAAAGATGGAACAATATTTCCTTTGTCTATATACTACTTTTTTTTCTTCTATTTGTTAAGAGACTTATAATACGCATATGATTTATTGCATAAACATAACAAATGGTCTTTTTTTGTTTTCTATGTTTGAAATTATGTAGGAGACAATATTTCTACGTTCTAAAAAAAATTAGGCTATACATTACCATTTAGACTATACTTTCTTCCTTGACATTGAGCTACGTTAACAATACTTTATGGTATAACATTTTAGTATTATAATCAAACATGATATTTCATTGACTTTTTAATTGCAAGGAAACATGGATCCCAAAAAATCAGTCTTCAAAAATCCAGTTGTTTATACAAGTTGTGGTATTAGTCACCAGGCTACCTTGACTGAAAACTTTGGTGTGGTGACTTTTTATTGTTATTTTCTAGTGATCTACAGAACACTTATAAAAGCAATTCTTTACTTAATAGTCTCAAATTTATCCAGTCAGTCAATAATCTATGTATCTTATAATGTATTTCCAAAAGATTATGTCACCACTCCTATAAATATCATGATGACAGTTGCGTGTAATACTTAACGTCTTAACATCTTCGTGCCTCTTCTCTTCTCATTAGTAAATACTAAATTCACTAGTTAACGTGTGTGTGTGTGTGTGTGTGTGTGTGTGTGTGTGTGTGTGTGTGTGTGTGTGTGTGTGTGTAGAATATAGTGTTTAATTATCAGCTTATTGTCTTTTTATACATTGATTTTGCTATTACAACTTTTTGGAGTGGTATAGTGGTTTTGCTTCATAATTGTTTGTGTTTAAAGTGTGAATGTTTTAATTAGACCTTTGAATTTTTGTTTTTTTCATTAAAAGGGTTACCGGCTAAGGGGAAAAAAATTAAATACATAAATAATCCCGCTAATCGCCAGACCCTGTAAAGAAGACAGCAGGAGAAATATAGACATGGGGGGCAGTTCAATTTAGTATGAGAGGTGTCTTGACACTCCTCTTTTGAAAGAGTTTAAGTCATAGGCAGGTGGAAAAACAGACAAAGGAAGAGAGTTCCAGAGTTTACCAGTGTAAGGGATGAGAGAGTGTATACTGGTTAACTCTTGCATTAGGTAGATGGACAGAATAAGGATGAGAAGAAGTAGAAAGTCTTGTGCAGCAAGGCCGCGGGAGGGTGGAGGCATGCAGTTAGCAAGTTCATAAGAGCTGTCAGCATGAAAATATTGGTAGAAGATAGATAAAGATGCAACATTGCGGCGGTGACTAAAAGAGTCAAGACAGTCAGTTAGAGGAGGAGAATTGCTTAGGCGAAAAGTTTAAGACTCCACCCTGTTTAAAAGAGCTCTGTGAGTTGAGCCCCCCTCAGACATGAGAGCAGTACTCCATACATGAGCAGATTAGGTCCCTGTACAGAGTAAGCAGCTGAGAAGAGAGAAAAATGGACGCAGACGCTATAGGACACCTAACTTCTTGAAAGCTGATTTAGCAAGAAGAGAGATATGAAATTGCCAGTTTAGTGTTTTAGTAAGGGATAGACCGAGTATGTTTAATG
>JAXIVD010001132.1:0-10000 GCA_036785275.1 Cancer borealis
GTAGTAGGAGTAGGAGTAGTAGTAGTAGTAGTAGGAGTAGGAGTAGGAGTAGGAGTAGGAGTAGGAGTAGTAGTAGTAGTAGTAGTAGTAGTAGTAGTAGTAGTAGTAGTAATAGTAAGTTGATGGTTATAATTTTGAGATATTCCTTCCTAACAATTGTATATATTGATTATTAACCTCTCTCTCTCTCTCTCTCTCTCTCTCTCTCTCTCTCTCTCTCTCTCTCTCTCTCTCTCTCTCTCTTTCTCTTTCTCTCTCTCTCTCTCTCTCTCTCTCTCTCTCTCTCTCTCTCTCTCTCTCTCTCTCTCTCTCTCTCTTACTTAAATGGGCAGATGTTAATGGTGTATTTGTTGTAAATACATCAGCTATATTTACAATTAGTACCGGTGATGTTGATGAAATGTGTTTTAATACTGCTAGTGACACTACAATTCCCATTTTTAACAGATTTGGAGTGATAAGACTGTTGGATGCCATTGATAAACAGTGTCCTGATTTCCAACTTTGTTCTAAGTGGAGTGAGAACAAGCGAATTCCCTCGTTTATTGTTCAAACTAAACAAGCCAACAAGTCTCAAGCACACCAACACACTAGCTCCCATCATAAGGTACCATTGTCAGCTGATCAGAGAAATGTTAATGCCTCCCCTTTCCAAGTCAAAACACCTAACCCGTACCCACCTCTCACTATCTCTCAGGAAGGAACGCTGTTCCCACCTGTAGGTAGGGAGTATGTACACGTACATCAAACCCAACCTGCACCGACTGCCCCCCTCCCAGGACCTCGTTTTATTCTCAGTTCCCTCCCCCTCCTGCTTCCCATCCCTCCCCAGAAAAGTACGTTAGTGTCGCCTCGACTCCACCAGTGATGCCTCATAAAGGCCTGGGAGGACCACCTCCCCCTCACAGGGAAGCTCAACACTCATCAAATGTAACAAGGCCACGTTTATCGCATCATAACCGATTTGTTTATAATTCCCGTGAGAGGCACACAGCTCCCCACAATGTACACTATAGCCGCCATGCCAGAAATGTGGGTAACTATTTAAATAGCTTTCATGATGGATTGCAAAATAACAAAACATACAAGAAAAAGATGGGTTGCTATAACTGTGGGGAATTTAACCACATACAAGCAAATTGTAGATTTGACCACAAACTCCAATGCCAACAATGCCATTCTCTAGGACATAAAAGCAAACTTTGCAGTTACTATTGTTGAAGTCATGGCGAAGACGTACCTGCCACTGTGAACTTAAAAAAGGACTGGCTAATAGTAGAACATATTAATGCACAATCACTATTATCAAGTCTGGATGAAGTAAAGTTATTGTTGACTGATAGAAATATTGATGTTCTATGTGTGAGTGAGATATGGTTACATGCAAACACTCCTGATGGTTATGTTGATGTTCATGGATATACTATATTTAGATGCGATAATGGACGAGGAGGTGGTGTCTGCTTGTATGTAAATAGTACTTTAAATCCTTCTCTCATTACTCTAGGTGTGCCAGGACAGGTAGGCGTAGAGGACGTATGGGTGCAGATTCAGTGCAGGAAGCTGCCTTCCATGATCATTGGATGTGTATATAGACATCCTAAAGCTTTAACAACTTCATTTGACTACATACAGCAAGTTTTTAAGGTGGCATGTTTGCGAGGTAAAAGTGTTTTTATCTTGGGAGATTTTAATGATGACATGCTGATAAAGGGAAATAAAATGACCAAGATAATAAGAGACAATAAGTTGACTCAAATTATTGATAAACCCACAAGAACAACTTCTCATTCAGCTACTATATTGGATCTTATTATTACAAATAAACCTGAGGCAATTTTATCCCATGAAGTGGTTCCTCAAGTTGTTGCAGACCATGACCTTGTGTCAGTTGTTGTAAATGTAAGAAAACCTAAAAAAATGCCGGTGATAAAAACTTTTCACGATATGAAACACTACGATAAAGACACTTTCTGCCTGTTGCTGTTAGACAATGTGCATTATATGAATGATGTACTTTTAACTGACGACGTTAACAAACAAGTAGATATTTTTAATGATTTTTTTAGTGTTTGTCTTGAAATGTGTGCCCCTATAGTGACTAAAGTTGTGAAAGGTACACCGGCACCATGGATGAGTGGCGATATTCGCGAGGCAATCAAGAACCGTGATGAGTTGCAAAAAGAGTTAAAAGTCGATACAAATAATTCTGAGTTGCGAGAACGTTATAAAGCTGCTAAAACATATGTAAAAACACTTATTAGCACATCTAAGACAGAGCATTACCAAGATCGCTTAAAAGATTGCGAAGGAAATACATCAGCAACTTGGAAAGTTATTGGTGAAATTATTCCTAACCAGAAAAACAAGCATAATACTCATAATTTTGCTAACATCAAGGAGAAAGTCGAAGAGTTCAATAATTTTTTTTTCCAACGTAGGGGAATCTTCTTTTAAACGTTCTCAGGAAGAATTAAGAAAGGAAGAAACAGTTACGATTGACCGTCCTCATGTGAATACCATTAATGTTAACTCTTCTTTCAGACCAAAACCTGTGGACGTTAACACACTTATCTTGATCGTTAAAGACCTTAATGCAACCAACTCTATCGGATCGGACGGAATAGCGTTACGGTTTCTCGGGGATGCGCTCTGTGTCATAGCCCCTTTCCTCACGTGTATCGTCAACACGTCCCTGGTGACCGGTGTGTTCCCCGAGTCATGGAAACACGCTTTGGTTGTCCCACTATATAAAAATGGTGATCTTGATGTTGTGAGTAACTACAGACCTGTATCTATTTTACCCATTGTGTCTAAAATACTCGAAAAAATTGTTGCTAGACAACTGTCAGACTACTTAGAAACAAATAAGCTGCTCTCTAACAGTCAACATGGCTTTCGACCCAAGCTATCAACGGAGACAGCTCTAACAATTATAACTGACAAAATATACGAAAATATGGACAACAAGGAAATTTCGATGTCAACCTTAAGTGACCTCTCTAAAGCCTTTGATTCAGTGCACCATAAAACTCTTCTACATAAATGTTCTTTATTAAAAATTGATGAATTTTGGTTTAATAATTATTTACATAACAGAAGCATGTCAGCTCGCCTAGATAATCATACATCTAAAAAGACGTTTATTGACTATGGGGTCCCACAAGGTTCGATTCTCGGTCCAATCTTATTTAATATATATGTTAATGATTTATCTGCAAATGTAAACGGTTTCCTTGTACAGTATGCAGATGATACGCAATTCTTACATTCGAGAACGATTAAGAATCTTGATCAGCTCATTGAGGACACCGAGAAAACTCTGGCACAATGTAGAATGTTTTATCTTAACAATGGTCTCATGTTCAACTCTTCCAAGACTCAGTGTATTTTTATAGGAAATCGCCAGCTTTTATCTCATATTCCCCCAAACACGACTGTGAACTTCAATGGTAATGTAATATACCCAAGTAAGTACGTGAAAAACTTGGGAGTTTATTTCGATCCATATATGCTTTTTGATGTCCACATTAATGAGCTGAACAAGAAAGTGATGGGCATTTTAATGTTTGTAAGTAGAATGAGTGATAGACTAGATAAGAAAAGCAGGATCATGGTGATACAGACGATTGTCTTAAGCTTAATTAATTATTGTATTAGGATATGGGGCACTACAAATGACACATTAATATCTAGTGTTCAAAAGTTGCAAAATTTTGCAGTGAGGATTGCCATAGGGGGTGTTAACAAATATGATCACATATCTCCATTTTATGATGAACTCCATTGGTTAAGAGTAAAGCAGAAAAATGTCTTCGAAGTGGGTACAGCAATATTTAAGATGTTACGAGGGTTTTATCCTGACTGGTTTGTATCATTAAGAACCAGACAGGATATCACCAGTAGTGTCACTAGACAGGGGCACAGCCTGCATGTGCCGCGCACCAAGACACACTCTGGTGATAGGCACACCGCCATACTGGGAGCCAGACTGTGGAATGCTCTCCCTCCCTCCCTTACACAGGAAAAAAATATAAACTCTTTTAAAGCTGGACTTAAAGAAATTCTTTTAACCGAGAACATGTTCTGTTAGGCTCATTTTATCATTAAGGTATTATTTTTAAATGTAAATATATTGATTTAGCGTTTATGTGCTGTATATTTTATCTTCATGTCTTTGTTTTATTTTTATGTTGACTTAGCATTTATATGCTGCATTTATTATTAATGGACGAGTGTTTCATAATATTATACTTGTATTAAGTTTGGTATTTTGCCTGTAACTTGTGTAAGAACCACTTTTTGTGGAAAATAAACAATCTGAATCTGAATCTGAATCTCTCTCTCTCTCTCTCTCTCTCTCTCTCTCTCTCTCTCTCTCTCTCTCTCTCTCTCTCTCTCTCTCTCTCTCTCTCAGAATGGGAAGAGCAATATCACCCCAGCAGTGGATATTAAAGTAAGTACACACACACACACACACACACACACACATACACACACACACACACACACACACACACACACACACACATATATATAAAAAATAAAATAAAGAAATATATATAATAAAAATACATTATTATTATTATTATTATTATTATTATTATTATTATTAATTCTTTCTCTCTCCCCTTCTTCTTCTTCTTCTTCTTCCTCTCCCCTCCCACCAAGGAGCAAGATGGCTGGGGGGGAACAGGACGTGAATTGAACATGGAAAAAGTAGGAGGAGGAGGAGAAAGAGGAGGAGGAGGAGGAGGAAGAAAAGGAGGAGAAGGAGGAGGAGGAGGAGGAGAGAAGATGAAGAGAAGAAGATCGACTTTTTCTTTACTATCGAGAGATCTTGAGAATCCAACGACGTAAGTATTAGAGAGAGAGAGAGAGAGAGAGAGAGAGAGAGATTGTATTACATATGGTTATTATTATCATTATTATTATTTAACATATTACCTAATCTAACCTAACCATATCTTTCCTCCTTCTCCTCCTCCTCCTCCTCCTCCTCCTCCACCTCCTTCTCTAAACCTCATTACAACCTCCTCTAACCTCTTTCTTGCCTTCCCTCTCCTCCTCTTCCTCCTCATCATTTTATATCCATTTTCATCACCCACCTCCTCCCTTCTCCCCCTCTTCCTCCTCCTCCTCCACCTCCTCCTCCAGCAACTGTGAGACCTTGATCCACGTGCTCAAGGGTAACGTCGGCACTGGTCTTCTAGCCATGCCGAAAGCTTTCAAGAATGCCGGATTATGGGTTGGTTTTGCCGGAATACCGATCATGGGCATAATTTGTATACACTGCATGCATACCCTGGTGAGTTTTGGGGTTGTGTGTGTGTGTGTGTGTGTGTGTGTGTGTGTGTGTGTGTGTGTGTGTGTGTGTGTGTGTGTGTAAGGCAATGCTACTTATTGATTCACATTGACAACATGATAACATTGTTTATTGATAAGCAATTGTATACTAAACACACACACACACACACACACACACACACACACACACACACACACACACACATACATCCTTCCCCTCCACTCAGAAATACAATGTCATCATGTATATTGCTGTAATCTCTTCTAATCTATATTTTTATTTCTATCATCTATCTCTTTCTTACTTTATATTCTCTCTGTATCTCTATCTCTCTTTCTTCCTTATATTATATCTCTGTCTCTGTCTCTCTGTCTCTCTCTTTCACCCACTCAAAGCTACATTAACTATCTCTAACTTTCTTCTCGTGTGTTTCCAGCTGAAGTGTTCCCGGGAGCTGTGTGCGCGGACCCACATATCATCTTTAAGCTACGAGCAGACGGCCAAGGTGGCTTTCAGCGCCGGACCAGAAAAATGCAAACCTTGGGCTAATATTGTTGGTTATACTATCACGACTTTCTTAATTATTACTCAAATGGGTTTCTGCTGCGTTTATTTCGTGTTTGTATCGCAGAATTTGAAGCAGGTAGGTGTGTGTGTGTGTGTGTGTGTGTGTGTGTGTGTGTGTGTGTGTGTGTGTGTGTGTTTAGTATACAATTGCTTATCAATAAACAATGTTATCATAGTGACAATAATTTTCTTCATCATATCCTCATCAATGTAGGAAAATGCCACTCTTATATTCTTAAGCAAATTGTAGGTTTCCCCAACAATTTTGTTTACATGCCTTCTCGGTGACATATCGTCCATAACAATTACTCCTAGATCTTTCTCTGTATTTCTTCTTTGGATGTTTTCTTCCCCCAACTTGTAAGCTCCAACTGGTCTGTTTTTGCTTTTCCCAAACTCCAATACACTGCATTTCCTTGCATTAAATTCCATTTTCCATTTTTTACTCCATTTCTATATCTTATTCAAGTCCTCTTGAAGCACGTCACAGTCCTCCCTTTTCTTCACCCGTTTCAAGATCTTCGCATCATCAGCAAACAGACTTGTATAACTTTCTAATTCTTCAGCCATATCGTTTATATATACTGCAAACATTACTGGAGCCAAAACTGATCCCTGAGGGACCCCGCTGTAGACTCTTTTAAATGTAGATGGTTCGTCTCTAATGACCGTTCTCATTTCTCTGTCCTTCAGAAAATCCTCCATCCATGCCAACAATTTCCCTCCTACACCACCTTCTTTTCTAAGTTTCCACACAAGTCTTTTATGCGGAACTTTATCAAATGCTTTCTTCAGATCCAAATAGATACAATCGGCCCATCCATCTCGCTCCTGTATTATATCAATAACTCTGGAATAAAAGGATATCAAATTAATTGTAGTGTGTGTGTGTGTGTGTGTGTGTGTGTTAAAATAACTAAATAATAAATAAATAATGAATACATAAACGTAATCTCATCGAAAAATATGCAAGTTATCCTTAGAAAATATAAAATAAATAAAAGGATAAACTTAACTAAACCCGAAAAACTTAATCATTTACTTAAAAAAATAAAATAAAATAATAATAATAATAATAATAATAATAATAATAATAATAATAATAATCAACAGGCTTTGGATGGAATGATTGAAGGAGAAACTGGAAGAAGCTCTTTCGCTTTTATGTCCATATTGCTGATTCCAGTACTACTTATATGTTACATTCCCGACCTTAAGGTAAGTGTAATAATAATAATAATAATAATAATAATAATAATAATAATAATAATAATAATAATATTGAATTTTTTTGTGTATATATAGATATCTTTTTGTATTATAGTGTCTTAATATATTTTTTCTCACCCTAACACACCCTAACCACACCTAAACACACCCTAAATACACCCTACACTATAACATAATCTTATTCTCACCCTAAACACACCTAAAAACACACCTTAGGACAGCCCCACACCTAAATTCACCCTAAACTCACCCTAAAACAGTCTCTCACCCTATTTTCCAGTACCTAACCCCTGTATCGTTACTCGCCAGCATGATACAGATCGTTGGACTTGCAATCTGCCTTTACTACATGGTGCGAGATTTACCCGAAGTGAATGAAGATGTCCCAAATTTTGCTGGCTGGGCGGGATTACCTCTCTATTTTGGCTCTGCTGCGTACGCCTTTGAAGGAATTGGGCTGGTAAGTGGTGGGGATGTTGGGGAGATGTTAGGGAAGGAGTGGAGGTAAGGGGAAAGGAGGGGGTAGAGAGGGAAGGGAGATAGAGGGGAAAGTGTGTGGGGTGGCGGTGTAGGTCTCTCTCTTTTTCTCTCTGTCTGTTTCTCTATTTTGGTTTTGCTGTCTATGCTTTTAAAGGAATTGGGCTGGTAAGTTGGGGGAAGTTGGGGGAAGGGTGTGTGTTAGGGTGGGTAAGAGGTGGGGGAGGTGGATGTTGGGGGAGGGGAGGAAGGAGATAAAATGTATGGGTGTGTGTATGTGTATTTTTTGAGGGGGAACAACCTCTCTATTTTAGTTCTATTGTCTCTGTCTTTGAAGGAATGTCTTTCTCTGTCTAATATATTTTTCCCCTTTAGGTCTTGCCTTTAGAGAACAATATGAAATCACCTTCAGCCTTTGGTGGTTTTAACGGCGTACTCAACACTGCCATGATGGTGGTGGTGTGTCTGTATTCGGCTTTTGGTTTCTTTGGTTACATGACTTACGGGTCACAAGTCGAGGGTTCGATAACCTTGAATCTGCCTAGTGGGGAAGTGTAAGTAGGAGTGGTGAAGGGGTGTAGTTAAGGTTGTTAAGAAGTAGTTGTTATAGTTGTTAAGGTAGTTGTAGTAGAAGTAGTAGTAGTAGTAGTAGTAGTAGTAGCAGTAGTAGTAGTAGTAGTAGTAGTAGTAGTAGTAGTAGTAGTAATAGTAGTAGTAGTAGTAGTAGTAGTAGTATCAAAAAAAATTCTAGCTTATTGTTAATCAAATCTAACGTCACTTAACTTAACCAAACCTGACTTAACTCAACTTAACTTAAACCTAACTTAACTTCAACTCAATCCTACCTAAGTCTAACCTTATCTACCCTAATTCTACTCTAAATTTCACCCTGATATCACCCTAATTCACCCTCAGGTAAGCCCAGACAGTGAAAATATTGATGGCTCTTGCAGTCTTCATGTCGTACCCTCTACAAATGTATGTTCCTTATGAGGTGTTGACTCCAAGTGTTCTCCGCATGGTAGTACCGGAGGAAAGTTCGACATCGTTAAAGAGGAAATTTGTGGAGTATGCCTTCAGAACAGCGTGTTTACGTGTGTGTGTGTGTGTGTGTGTCTGTCTGTCTGTCTGTCTGTCTGTCTCTGTGTGTGTGTGTGTGTGTGTGTGTGTATGTGTGTGTGTGTGTTGTGTGTGTGTGTGTGTGTGTGTGTGTGTGTGTGTGTGTGTGTGTGTGTGTGTGTGTTTTGTGGTGCAGGATGGTGAGTGTTAAATGTAACATTGTTGTGGTTAAATGTAACATGAACTTGTAAGCATCTTTCTGTTTGTGGAATTGTTCCTTTCTTAATTAAAGAGAAGAAAAAAAACTCACAATTTCCTTTAAAATAATAATAAAGTACTTGATAAAGCATATATCATTTAAATGGAAAAAATAAACTACATTTGTATAACATTTCTTTGTTTTTATTATAAAGAAGAAAACACGTTGTACAAAGGAGTACAAAGGAAGAACAGACAGCAACAGTCCTACTGGACCTAACGGGGCTGTCTGTTTAAATGTTGTTTAAATGCTGTTGGAAATGATTCGTGATAAAACAAACTATTCGCCGCCGACGCCGCGAGACACAGGTGTGCGGGCGAGCGGGTGTGCGGGTGTGCAGGTGATCGCCTCAGTGGCCTCACACCCAGTCCATGTGTTGCACGTATTCTTGGGACATCAGCGCCCCGATGCCCATCACGGCAACACACACCAGGCCGCCCACCATCACGCCCACACCAAGGACACCGCACAGGACATGGTACACACGCGTACTGTCCGTCCCTTCACAGGTGGGCGTGAGGGCGTGACGGTCCTTGTCCTTGGCCTTGTTGTCCGCCTCCTCCTTCGCCTTCACCTCCTCGTACTCCCGCACCAGCTCGGGGAACACTGCGCCGGAGTCGGTGAACCTGAAGCGTCGAGCTGCTCTAACGTGCTCACTGTCTGAACCGTGCACGTGCACGTCCTGCTGCCGTGCACTCGTGGCCCAGCTTGGCTCACTTCCTGAGGGGTGCACGTCCTGCTGCCGTGCACTCGTGGCCAAGCTTGGCTCACTTCCTGAGGCGTGCACGTCTGAGGTGTTCCCGAGGCTGTCAGTGGCGGGTGACAGCGTATTGTGTTCCACTACAGCAGGTGTAACGATCGTATTACCTGCTAACGACTTGTCCACACTTCCGGTCCTTGTTACCTGCTTCACGCCCTCCTTCTTTCCAGCAGGTATAACAATGGTATTACCTGCTGCCGACCTGCCCTGCCCACTCCCTGCCCTTGTTACTTCCTTCTTTCCTTTGCGATCACACTTCGGATAACGCATCGCCAGCACCAGCTCCTCATCCTCCCGCTGCTCCATCACCCGCCTGAAGTTGAAGATGCCTTTGTGCTGC